>QEPC01003143.1:2197935-2216779 GCA_003113815.1 Sphenodon punctatus | reverse complement strand
GGCGAGGTCTCCTCGTGAGGGGGGGCTACCCCATATGACGGGGTTGGGGGGCTCTTGGTGAAAGAGAGTCCCAGGGGATTGGGAGGGAGAGGGGGGTATTGCCTAAGGGATAGGTTGGGGGGGACCCACGACAAGAGAGGAATGTACAGGAGGGGGACAGGGCGGGGGAGCTTGGGGGTGGGTTCTCCCTTGCACTCCTGATGGGACGGCTAGGGAGTCAGCCAGGGGGAGTAGGCGCAGCTATTAGGGTCATGTTGGGCCAGGGGAGATATGGTCTCAGGGGGAGGAATGTAGAACGGGTAAGGCGGGATAGGTGCCTAGTGCACATTCAGCTTGCCCCTCCCGCAGCGGATGAGCAAGTGGAACAGGGTCAGGGGGCCCTTAACCTGGTTTTGGTGTTGTTAAACATGAGGTCAATGGCGAATAAGGCAACGACGGTCCAGGAGGTGATCCTGGACTGTGCCGCTGATCTCGCGTGTATCACGGAAACCTGGCTGGACAATGAAATCTTGTTGTGGCCGGGTATTCCATGCAGCACCAGTCGCGGCTGGAGGGACAGGGTGGTGGTGTAGCTATGATCTTTAAAGAGGTGTGGTCTGTGAGGAGATATCCAGTGCGGGCCATGGTAGGCATTGAAGGTCTCCATCTTGTGTTCAATTTGGCAGGGGACAGTCGGGGAGTGCGGATGGTATAGTACGGCGGTCTCCCTGCATGCTCTGCCAGAGGCAGTGTCGGAGGTGGTGTTGCGGTCCTCCAGGACAATAGTCCTGGGAGACCTCAACGTTCATGCCGACGCTGTGCTCGGAGTAGTTGAGCATTAGTTTATGGCCGCCATGGCAACCATGGGTCTGTCCCAGAGGGTCAACGGCCCGACACATCTTGGAGGGCATACCTTGGACCTCATGTTCTGCACTGGCTTTGAGGTGGGTGCTCCATTAATGGGGGAAGATAACTGTGCCCTTGTCATGGACGGATCATTACCTCCTGCAGACCTCCCTTCTAGCGCATGTCTGCCCCCGGCAGGGTGCGGGATCTATTCAGATGGTCCACCCCCGAAGGCTGACTGATCCAGTGTGGTTTCTAGATGCTCTGGGGGAATTACCCTCTGACCTTGATGACTGTCTCATCGATGACCTCATTAAGCTTTGGAATATCTTGCTAGCAGAGGCCATTGATCAAACGGTCCCCAGACGTCCTTTACTTAGGCGTCAGCCCCACAGATCTCCTTGGTCCTCTGAGGAACTGCGGGTCCTGAAGCTAGAGGGGCGACGGTTGGAGTGATGGTGGCATCGTTCTCACGCTGAAGCCGACAGATTGCAACATAGAGCTAGTTTACAAGTCTATGCCGTGGCTATGCGGATAGCAAAGAGGGATTCCTTTGCTGCCCTCATAGCAGCCCCTAAATTCCGTCCAGCGGAGCTGTTCCAGGTAGTGTGAGGGCTGGTCAGTCCAGCCTCCCTCAACCCGGGGGTTGAGTCATCTCCCGCCCACTGTGACCTTTTTGCGGATTATTTTGCGGACAAAATTGCTCGGATTCACCAAGACCTCGATACCGCACTTAATGCACTGGAGGAGGTAGAGGTTGTATAAGCCCCAGCTTGTCCGATTTTATGGGATCGTTTTCAGTCAGTGACACCCGCTGATGTGGTGGCGGTGCTTGGGGCTGTTCAAGCCACCTCTTGTGAATTAGATCCGTGCCCATCCTGGCTGGGCAAGAGCTGCCGGGAGACATTGGGGCCAGTGCTGGCTGGGTTGGTCAACGCCGCCCTGCGGGAGGGCAGAGTGTCAAGCTGTCTCAAGGAGGCGGTGGTGCGGCCGCTGCTCAAGAAATCATCGCCTGACGCTGACTTCCCTGCCAGCTATCGGCCTGTCTCTAACCTTCCCTTTTTAGGGAAGGTTATTGAACGGGTAGTGGCTCAGCAGCTCCAGGGGCATCTTGACCGCGTCAGTTATCTTGATCCTTCAGAGTCTGGCTTCCATCCGGGCCAGGGCACTGAGACAGCACTTGTGGCCTTGGTAGATGATCTTCGCCGAGAAAAGGACCGGAGTCGATCGACCCTATTGGTCCTTTTAGATCTTTCGGCAGCATTTGATACCGCTGACCATGAGATGTTGGTGACGCGCCTGCGGGACAGTGCAGGGGTGGGTGGGATCGTTCTCTAATGCTTCCGCTCATTCCTGACAGGAAGAACTTAGCGGGTGGTACTCGGGTGATTATTTTTCATCTTACCATGACCTCCCGTGTGGGGTCCCGCAGGGTTTGGTTTTGTCCCCTCTCCTGTTCAACGTGCACATGCAGCAGCTCGGCGAAGCAATTAGAGAGTTCGGGGTGAGGTGTTATCAGTATGCGGACGACACCCAACTGTATCTCTCATTTTCAACTGACCCAGGCCCTGCTGTCTCAGTACTTACCTGGTGTTTGGCAGCTGTGGGGGACTGGATGAGGGCTAACCGACTGCAACCGAATCCTGACAAGACAGAGGTGATGCTTGTGGGTAGGTCAGTGGAGTTGGCAGCTCCATCGATCGATGGAGTTTGCCCTTTGCTGATGTCCCAGGTGTGGAACGTGGGGGTGCTCCTCGATCTGCAGCTCTGCCTGGATTTCCAGGTGTAGGCTGTGGTGAGGAGTGCCTTCCGCCAGTTACATCTGGTGCAGCTGCTTCAGCCGCTGGTTTCGGTTCCGGACCTGGCCACGATCATCCATGCTTTTATTACCTCTCGATTAGACTGCCGCAACGCGCTCTACGTGGGGCTACCTATGGTGACGGCTCGAAAGCTGCAGCTGGTGCAGAATGCGGCGGCCCGGCTCCGGGTGGGGTTGGGCTCCCGGGAGCACATTACACCAGTGCGCAGGTCTGTGCACTGGCTGCCAATAGTCTTCCAGGCCCAACTCAAAGTGTTGGTCTTAACCTATAAAGCCCTACACGGTCTGGGCCTTGTTTATCTGCGAGACCGCCTCACTCCCCGGGTCCTGGATCGGCTGGGGGTGTGCTGCTGGAGGTCCCCCGGGTTGCGATGCAGAACAGGGCGTTCTCAGTCGCCGCACCTGTGGAACTCCCTCCCAGTAGGGGCGCGTTTGGCCCCGGACCTCCCGGCCTTCCGTAAGAACCGCAAAACCTGGCTGTTCCATCAGGTATTTGGGGAGGGGGAGAAGGGGGGAGGAGGATGGGGAGGTGTGTATTTTTGTGCTTTTGTTTTGTGATTGAAATTTTAAAATGTCAGAATGGTTTTATACTTTTATTATGTTGTTAGCCGCTCTGAGCTGCTGAGGCAGGGAGAGCGGGATGTAAGCTTTGTTAAATAAATAAATAAATAAAACAAACTCAAGGGGCTGGTTTTGATCTTTGAAGCCTTCACCAGCCAGGGTCCCACATACCAGCAAGACCAATAGCTCACCTATGCCCCATTGTGAACCCCAAGGTGAGCTGAGCCCGCCCTCTTGCAGATACCATCTCACTGTCCGGCTCATACAGTGAGGGGGCACAGAGATGTGTTCTCAGTGGCTGCCCCAGTGCTGTAGAACTCCCTTTCCCTAGAGATCTGTCAAAGCCCAAACCTGAGCATTCCCCACAGGCAATACAAGACTTTTCTTTTTGCCCAAGCACGAACAGGGACTAGGTCAGGGTAAGGATTTTTATGTCCTATTTTTATATGTTTTGTATTAAAGCTGCGCACAGGGTCAACTATTTGACTTTGTATCTGTATTTGTGGTTTTAGTATTTGCATATATTTTTATCTTTACTTGCATTCATTGCATTTCCCCCTTCATCGCCAACATGGAAAACGCAGTGAAAACAGGTCCCTGCGTATGGGTGATTTGGGCACAGAAACGCAGCAAGGCTGTGTCAGGCTGGGCAGGCCTAGAAGGAAAGGAGAACGCAGTCAAAAATGTTGCTGAGTCTGCTACAAGTGTAAAAGGGGGAGCCCTGATTTTGAGGGGGGGAGCCTCAAAGCCTCAAAATAGTGGGTTCATTCAAAAGCCAAATGCTCAGACCTAGTATTCGTGTTTCAAATGTGGAAGCTGAGAAGGGCTTTTTCTGGTTTATTATTTGGGTTTTATCAAAAAAACTCAAATGCACAGCCCTTTTATACTGTAACCTACCTTGAGCCTTAGGGGAGGCTATATGGTCCGGAAGCTTGCACACCCTCCTCCGACAGCAGTTGGCTCACTATAGAGCATCAGAACCACTTTGTCCTCATCTCAACTGGGAAAGACGCAAACTAAAAACATGCCAAAGTTTTACTAGAATTTTTACTGGAAGGGAAAAAAAAAAAAAAAAAAGAGCAAGGATGTAAGATCTTAAACACATCAGCTGATTGGCAGGAGGCAGCAGCCCCATCCCCTTCTGCCTCCCAAGGCCTACTAGTGGCATAGCTTCAAACATCTGCCACCACAGCCAAGTGACCACAGGGCTCTCCAGCATATCCCAGATGGGGGAACCACAGCAATAGTGGCCATGGGGAAGCTACCCCGAGCCAGATTAACTGAAGAATGGAGCTGGTCCCTGGGCCAGAACTTCCTCATCCCTATTTGAAACCAAAGTCATCCCCATGCTTTTCCAAAGTCACTAGAACAGCTTTCATTCTTCTCCCATGACCAGTCACTGCTATCGGTGAAACACTAGGATATTCCGGGCACACTGAAGAAGCACACAAGATGTTCCCACAAATAGGCCACGAGCATTTTAGCAACCAAGGTGTTGGAAGACTGCAGCATCAATTCACACTGTTTTGGGAACAAGAGCCTCAACAGATCATTTCAGAGTTCTCGGCTTTAAACACAGACTCTATTCCAAGAGTTACTACATTTAGTGGCAATGTGCATAGTAAGAACTCACCACACACTCTACCAGAGAATATCACTGGTGGTATTGTCGATGGTTAAGCAGGCTGAACTAGCACAAAGTCAGGACTGTGTTTTATTTATATTTTTATCCCACCCATTCCATTGAGGCTCAGAGCCGGTTACAACACAAAAAATACAGATCCAAATATTAATACCCCAATATAGCCAAATAAAGATAGATTCAAGCCCCCTAACCCACTGTACCCCAACCCTACCCCAGCCTGCCAAATGCCTGGCCACAGAGAAAGGTCTTATCTCTGGAAAATGAACAGGCTCAGGTTTAGACAAGCCTCCAAGGGAGAAATGTCCCATAGATGTGGGGCAGCCACCAAGAACACCTCTCTGCATCCCCTTGTTATAGAAAATCGATGGGCAGATGGTATCTGCAAGAAGGTGTTCCCGGCTGACCTCAGAGGTCACGGTGGAACACGAGGGAAGAGGTGGTGGGTGGCTGTTTTTTTCCTTCAGATGCTTGGAGCCCAAGACATTTGGGGCTTGTCAGTGCAAAACCAACACCGTGAGTTGTGCCAAGAATGCTGTTGGCAGCCGGGGGTGGGCAAACTGTGGCTTGGGAGCTGCATACTACTCTCAGCCAAGGCTGATCCTGGGCCCCGTGCTGCTGTAACGATCCCGTCTCTTGCTTCATTGCACCCAAAACTCAGCAGCTGAATTCCAGCTACTCCTCAGAATCTCAGCAGCCTGGACCACAAAGTAGTGGCTCAGCCAGCCAATCACCACAGCAGATGTTTTTGCATACCACGTGTGTGCTTTGTGGCTCTTTAGCCCCATACAAAGATGATTCTTAGAATTTAGTTTTTTTTTAAATCACATTCCTGCCACCTCATTTGTGGCAGAACAGTTTACTCAGCAATACCGAGTAATTCGGATTTTAAAAAGTTAAAAAAAAAAAAAAAAACACCTTTAAATGACTCTAAATTAGCTGGTACTGGATAGTATGATGGCTGTGAAGATCCAGTGTAAGGCAGCTAAAGTCACTAATGATGCATGAGTCACTCTCTCTTTTCCATGATGAAAGCCAACAGCCTGAGGGGACCAAACCCCCAAATTCCTGGATCCGTGCCAATATTAGCAATACCATGACATGACTAGGAACCTGCAGTCACTGGTTTCTCCCCACTGGCACAATGGGATAACCGCAATGAACACAGGACCCTCATCATGATTATCTTTAGCGTATCTAGACCGTCAAATGTGGCCTGAGGCAAGTGTTACCTAGATTCAGCTCCTACCCCAAAGTACTGAAAACCTGAGTCCAGGATTAGAGGGAAGATTAGGGTATGCACACAAGGAGAGGTGACAGCTCCATGGCACAGGATCTGGAATCCTCCTTTTGTTGAGCCTACCCCTTACACGCCCCCAACCACCAGCTTCTACGCGGCCCTCGGAGGGAAAGGTTTCCCCACCGCTGCTCTAGCAGCTTATACATATTCCTTTAATAACTGATTTTCAAAGGAAAAAAAAAAAGCCCTTAAAGCCTAACACGCAGTTACTAATATCTGTTCAATAATCACTCCCTACACCACTGATGGACCACTTAAATACAGGAAAGCGTATCATCACACTGACGTTTAATTTGGGCTGGCAGTATCAATGCAGAAATGTATACACAAACTCCGACTTTAACCTCACCACACGGACCAACCAGCCATCATTCTTGATGTAACCAAGCCAAGCACGTCAATCTGGGACCTCGCATCCTCGTGAACGTTACACTCCTGGTCTCTCCCTCTGTTCCCCTTCCTTCGTCTCCCCCCCCCCCCCCCCCGTCTCTCAGATTGTAAGTCCTAGGGCAGGGACCGTGTCTATTCAATTACTTTGTAAAGCACCGCGTACGATATAAATGCTTGCTAATAATAGTAACAACAATAACCTATTGAAGAGTTTGTTGGTCCGGGAGTAAAATATTACCACTTCACTTCAAACATCAGCTGTTCAAAATAAAGGGGTGTCTCAGTCCCCGGCGGCTAATACTAGGCGGTTGGACTGTTAGTTGGGCAGCCATCCATCCAGGGTGTTGTAGCTGTGGACATCCTGCATCCAAACAGGGATCAGACTACACGACCCTCATGGGCCCTTCCAACTCGGACATTCTAGGATTCTGAGCATTTCAGAAGCACCAAACAAAAAGGTGGTAAATAATAATAGAGATTAAATTGGCTAAAAAAAATAATAATCAGGGGTAGGGAGCCTCAGGCCAGAGGCCAAATGTGGCCCATGGCTAGTTTTAAATGTGGTCCCTTTCCAGTTCCTCGATCTGACCCCTGGATCAACTTCCTACCCCCAAGCACTGAAGGACTGAAATCAGGGTAAGGTGGCAAAGAGGAGGGCATGTGCTCAAGAATAGGGGGATTGATCCATGGCATACATCCATGATCTGGACCCTCCTCTTCCTGAACACACCCCTTAACTTCTATGCAGCCCCCAAATTCTGTGTGGCCTTCAGAGCTTCTATGAATTTTCAAAGCAGCTCCTGGGAGGGAAGAGGTTCCCCATCCCCTGATTTATACTACGGAGTATAGTTTCCTAAATAAAAAGCTGTGGGTCACTTGGGGAGGAGACAAAGCAGTTCCAACGAAATCTTTTCTTGGACCGGTTTCTGTTGGCTTTCGGGCTGACAGGGCCCTTCCTCAGGCATGTAACAAGTCAGGGCTATATAGACTGAGTAAGCGCAGGACAGGCAGAGGAGTCTTCCTCTGCCCCCTCCCTCAGAATCTAGCTCCCTGCAACTAAGTGAAGCACGTACACCTGCAACTTCTCAAAATCATGAATGTACTCTTGTCTCTCCCGATGTTCACTTCTCCCTTGTCTCTTACATTGTAAGCCTGTTGGGGCAGAGACCTGTCTATAACTATTGGTTGTACAGCACCAGGCACATTGCTTGTGCTATATAAATTAATAATAAATAAATAATAAGGAAGCAGTGGCTTGGGTGGGAGTATGTACAATTCACAACACAGAGGCCCCTTGAGATTGGCGGGAGAGCAGGACCCACTGCAGCCCAGCCCACTCTCAGAGCACTTGATGAGCCAGAAGTGACTCTCAGAAGTGCAGGGCCCCGTCACTGACTAACAGCTTCTCCTACTGGGCAGAAAGAGCCGACTTACAGACTCTTGGCAAGGGTGGGGCAAGTTTCAATGTTCCCCAACAAGACGGACAGCAAACCTTTAACAACATTCATCTCGATTCTTTCAAATAATTTCCATGCTTTCTTCACATACATGGCAGGAGCTGATCCACTTACAGCACCCCTAAGCACCACCTAACTTTGTGTCTTTGGCACTGATCCCTGCTCCCCTGGCAATCTCAACACCCAATCCTCATTGCTAGGTCTGTTTTGAACCTGTTTGCCAAGCCGCCTCCTCCTCCTCGGACGTTCTCAATCCCTCTTAACAGCTACTTTCTGCCACGTCAACTATGAGAAGGGAATACGCGGTTACATAATGGAACCATATGGACGTGAGTGCACTTTACTAACGGCACAGTTTTATTGCTCTCTAATCCTTGTCCCTCCTCTTAGCTTCTCGCTGCAAGCCCAGCCCTTGGTCCGTGCTTACAGACTCTTACAATCACGCACAGCTCTCAGGCTTCAGTGATGTTCTGCTGCGCGTTACAATGATTATTGATACAAGCTGCTTGAACCAGGACATCTCATTCCATTGGTCAAAACACTCATCACATTTTTGATGCTGAGAATAAGCGGTTTTCACTCTTAAGCTATCGACAGATGCACAGAAGAGACATTGCATTGCTTAGGCCAGGGAAGGAAAATGGGTCACTTCCAAAACGAGTACAAAGGCCAGGGTAGGAGTTGGGGGCACTTAAGGTGTCAGTTTAGGATGGGGAGGATCACAATCATAGATCTGGGCCAGGGATTCATGCCCTCCTTGAGTGCAAGCCACATCTCCCCTCCCTTCTCTCCCTCCCTCGGTGCTGGAGGGGAGGGACTGGATCCACAGGCGAAATCCAGGAACTGGAAAGGAACCAAACAGACAGCTGTCGGCTGGATTTGAAGCATGAGCCAGAAGATCCCAGTTCTGTCGTAGAGGAAAAACAAGTGCTTTCCGTCTCTTATTAAAAGGATTGGCAGCAATGGGGGAAATGCAGTAAATGTGGGTTCCTTTCTGTAGATCAGGGGCAACCCCTTTAAACAAACACACACACCATAGTATATACCCCTCTGTCCTTTCAAAGAGCCCATACAACCCTCTGCATCAAAGTGAAACTCAAACCCATACACTGACCCTGCTAAAATGCCAGCTCCAAAACTGCCTTTAGAGTATTCCCTTCATTAAACTGACTTACAAATGTCCCCAGAGCTCTCTCACCCCAAGAGCTTCCCGCCTACCAACCCCAAAACTGAACCTCCAGCCCCCCAACAATCCTTTAAACAGAGCCCTTTTCTCCTAGATAGCTTCACTCCTCTTCTGCCATCAACTTCACCATCCCAGAGACCCATGTTCCCATGCTGCCCCCTAGGACTAGAACCCCAACTCTGCTCCTTCCCAATCTTCAAATGCCTCTGAAAAACCTACCTCTTCTATGGGGATGAGGCACTAGGGAAAGCCTGAGATTGCTCATTGATGCGTCTCAGCCTTCAAGATCCTCCTCCTCCCCTTGCAAACTAAGCTAAGCACGTGCACCCGCAACTCCTTGAATGCATCCCCATCTCTACGTTCCGCTCTCCCCTGTCCTTCCTAGACCGCAAGTCCTTTGGGGCAGAGACCCATCTCTCAGATTATAAGCCCTAGGGCAGGGACCGTGTCTACTCCATTACTTTGTAAAGCGCCAGGTACATTGCTGGCACTAATATAAATGCTTGCTAATCATCATCATCATGACTGTTCAGTGCCACTCACGTTGCTCGTGGTATAGCCAGACAATCCCACTCTCAATTGCCCCTTGCCTCTCTGTTTTCCCAAACCCCTTAAGTCAGAGTTACTTATCCCAAACTATCCCAACACCCGAGGCCTCTTTTCCCCACAGCCATTCATCCCAAAATATTACAGTCCCCGTTATTCCTAGACTGTCCAGTAAAACTGAAAACCTCTTTCCCCTCATTACCCCCAAGTCCCTTAACCTGATCCCTTCCTTTTGGGCTCCCCACCCCATTAAACTGACCCTCATGTTCCCCAGTCCAGCCCAAGAGCAAGCGAGCGACTGTCCCCCTGTTTTCCAGCTCAGGTGGAGAACACACGCTTTGCATGTATAAGGTCCCAAGTTCAATCCCCAGCATCTCCGATTCAGGCTCTCTGGTAGCGCGCCTGGGTGACACCTCTGTCGGAGACCCAGATTTGAAACCCTGCTGCTGCCATGTCAGGTTGTTACAATACTAGGCTAAGATGGACCATTGGCCTGACTCAGTTAGGCAGCTCCTTATAGCCTTAAGCTCAGTCCAAAATAAGGCTCTGCCCCATTAGACTGGCGCACACACAGCCCTGCTCCAGCCCCAGGGAGGACTGACCCTGTGCTCCCAAACCCAGCCCCACCGAGTCCTGGCCCCATTAGGCTGACCTTCCCTTCCTCCCAGTGTGGTCCCATACAGGTCCCTGTCCCCCCAGCCCCCCACTTCTCAGCCCTGCCTCCCCATAAGACTCACCCTCTTTTTCTCCCAGTCTGGCCCTGTTATTGGCCCATGTCCTGCTCCCCAGCTCAACCCGAGAGATGCCTGGCCTCTATTAGGCTGACCGCTTGCCCCAAGACCTCCCTGTTCTCCAGCTCAGCCCCAGATAGGGCCCCATCACTCCTTACACTGACTGCCCTCACTCCAACTGGATAGCCCTACCCTCCAACACCTCCCCACCCCCCCCCCAGTCCAGCCCCATTATGTGTCTATATCCCCAAAGCCCAGCCCTAGAAAGGGCCCTCCCCCCCCCGACCCATCCTGTTCTTCAGCCCGACAGGACCCTGCCCCCATTAGACTGTCCCCCCCCATTCCAGCCCAACAGAGATCCCTACCTCCTCCCCATTAGACTTCTCTCCTACTCCATCCAGCCCCATAAAGATCCCTGCCCCTTCCCTATTAGACGGAGTCCCCTACTCCCCAGCCCCAGAAAGAACTTTGCTCCCCCCATTAGACTGACCCTCATGCTTCCCAACTCATCCTGATAGACCACCACATTAGACTGACCTTCTGCTTTCCAGCTCAGCCCCAGACATGTCCCCCGACCCCAATAGAGGGTCCTGCTCCCCACACTATTAGAGTCGCATACCCCCCAGACCCACCTTGTTCTCCAGCTCAGACCAACAGGGTCCCACCCCCCATTAGACTGATCCTCATGCTCTCCAGTTCATTCCAGGTCACCCCCATCAGACTGACACCCCCCCACCACCACACACACACACACTCCAGCCCTACAGAGAGCCCTGCTCCCACCCTATTGAACTCACACACCCCCAATTCACCCTGTTCTCCAGCTCAGTCCCAGGGAGGCCACACCCCATTAGACTGCCCCTCTACTCCAGCTCCTAGAGGCCCCTCCCCGATTAGACTGAGCCCCCTACTCCAGCCCTAGACCCTTACCCTCCCCATTAGACTGAGCCCCCTACTCCCCAGCCACATAGAAAACCCTGCACCTCCCCACTAGACTCTGAAGGGCTGTCACAGAGAAGATGGAACAGACTTGTTCTCTGTTGCTCCTGAGGGCAGGACTAGAACCAATGGGCTCAAGTTACAAGACAGCAGATTTCGGCTAAACATTAGGAAGAACTTCCTAACGGGGAGAGCTGTTCGACAGGGGAACAGACACTGCCTAGGGCGGTGGTGGGCTCTCCTTCGCTAGGTGTTCAAACAGAGGCTGGACGGCATCTGTCAGGGATGCCATAGATTTGGATTTCCTGCACTGAGCAGGGGGGTTGGACTAGATGACCTCTGAGGATTCTATGCCTCCTACTTCAGACTAGGATTCTATGCCTCCTACTCCAGTCCCATAGACCCCTGCCCCCTCCCCATTAGACTGAGCCCCCTACTCCCCAGCCCCAGAGTCCCCTACCCCCTCTCCACTAGACTGAGCCCTAGTCCCCAACCCAAGAGCTCTGCCCCCTCCCCCATTAGACTAAACTCCCTACTCCTCAGTCCCATAGAGACCTATCCCCTCCCCCGCTAAACTGAGCCCCCTACTCCCCAGCCCCATAGAGACCTCTACCCATTACACTGAGCCCCCTACTCCCCAGTCCCATAGACCTCTGCCCCCTCCCAACTAGACTGAGCCTCCTACTCCCTAGCCCCAGAGAGCTGTCCCCTCCCCCATTAGACTGAGCCCCCTACTCCCTAGCCCGAGAGCTTTCCCCTCCCCCATTAGACTGAGCCCCCTACTCCCCACCCCCACAGAGAACTGTCCCCTCCCCAGCCCCATAGACCTCTGCTCCCTCCCCACTAGACTGAGCCCCCTACTCCCCAGCCCCATAGAGACCTCTGCCCCCTCCCCACTGGACTGAACCCCCTACTCCCCAGCCCGAGAAAGGGCTTCGCTCCCCATGAGACTGACCTCCATGCTCCCAAGTCAGATCCACCCCCCAAGCCCAACCCAGCCCAGCCCCTTTACTGGTCCCTGTGCCCAGCCCCACAGGGGGCTCCCCCACCCCCAACAGAGGGAAGACGCTATTACCTTGCCGGCCCCAGCGCCGAGTCCCGCTACTAGAGCAGCATGTGTTTGTGATTGGGCCTAGCGAGACGGCGGCTAGATTGTCCGCGCTACCTCGGGGCATGTCGGGAAGGAAGGAATCCGCCATGGCAAGGGGGGGGCTCTTAAAGGGGCAGGCGCAGAGAGAAGCAGACCAGCGGCTCCCAGCCAGAGCGGCAGCCCCTACAGGGGACACAGGCTGCAGGCAGTGGGGGCTGGCCAAAGGGTTATAAATCAAACCAATCACGAACCAGCCTTTAAAAATGAAATCCTGAGAGTGGCTTCGGAAATCAAGAGCAGGCTGGAACCCTGGCCCCATTGAAATCAATACCCCCCAAAAGTCCCCTTGGCTTTAACGTGGGAGGGTTGCGCACCGCTCCTCCTGCAATCAATGATGCAATCCTGATGGCTCAATTCCCATTTGCTTCAGTGGGATGGGGATCTCCAGGGGACAATAGGGGCGAGAGGGGGACCACAGAATTGTGTACCAGTTTCCCCCAAGCTCAGGGATGGGGAAGCTAAAGGGTGATATTTTTCTTTAAGCACGTGGGAATCTAGCCATGGAGTCAGGATTGCATCCTTAGGAAGGAAAAAACAACAACAGCCTTTGATGATGGGTGTGCAATCCTCCCCCATTAAAACAGGATGAGTAAGAAACTAGGGTTGCCCTCTCGCAGGACTTGACCCCGAGTCTAAGGGTTTTTCCAAGCTCAGGGTTAATTGAAAGTTCTCAGGGTCAGTCAACTGTCACCTTATATTTTGCCCCTCCTAGAAGAGGGAGAGAGCACTATGCAGGGTTCTCCAGACCCAGCTGCCCAGGGAAAGCTTCTGCATTGGATACAGTGAGAGAGGACCTTTGCCCTGGGTTGGAGCCCCTCTGCACATAGGCTATGGGGCTGGCCATCTACCCTTGCACCCCCAAACCATGTCTCTGTGTGTTGGGAACTAAATGGGTTTGTTGTACCTCAGTTTACTCCAACCAGGATTGAAGGTCAACAATTAATGTGGGTACAGTTTTATTGGATAGACACATAGCACCTGGACATGGCAATATAACCAGTGAAGAACCCCAGTAACCTAACCTAGGATATCTTACGTGTCCGAGGCCACGGTCAGAGACGTGAGCTGGTGCAGAGGAGGAGCGGAGGGGGCCCAGGAGATAGATGGAAAGGAGTCTCTGGCTCTTTGAGAGCTACGGAAAGGGTCAACAGCCCATGAGGCTCACTGCAATGCTAGTGCCCACAAGCGCTGAGACAGAGATTAGGGCCTTGGTGTTCTCTTTTATAGTTTTCTTGTCATTTATTACGAATACATGTTGCAGGGTCCCTTTGTTACACCATCTTCTTTGAACATGCCAAACACATTTAGGATCCCAGACAGAGAGAGTGAGAAGTGGCAGCAGGTGGAAACTTGGGACAGACCGGACCTTCTGTCATTCGAGAACAGGAACTGGCATCTTTGAACATGCCAAGTGGGGCAATTAGCTGACCATTTGTTTAATTGACACTTGGAAGTTTCTCTGCTTTCCAGTTGCTGGTCTGGACTGCTGGGGCACACTTCCTTCCTTTCAGGCCTCCCTTTTCTTATCAGCGATAATGGGCATTTGGCCTTATCTTTCATCCTTGACCAGCTCATATTCTCTGCTAGAGTATGGGTTTGGCAGTCATCTTGATTAGCTGGGCTGAGTTTCTTCAGACCTCATCTTTCTTATCAGGGGCGGATCCAGAAGTGATGTGGATGGGGGGGCTGAAGTCCAAAGTTAGTATAGCTCCGCCCAGGTGAGCAGGCCCCGCCTCCAGCCCCACCTCTAGCCCCATTCCTCTGACCATGGCCAAACTGCCTAATTATTTCATAACATGCACACAAGGCAAAGAAAATTCTTCACTGGTGATATTCTTTGTACTGACTTATCCTTCAGGATCCTCCCCTTGTAACTAAGCTAAGCACGTGCACCTTCAACATCTCAGCTTTATGAATGTATCCCTGTGTACCCCTATTTTCCCCTTGTCTCCACTCCCTTGCTCATCCTAGATAGTAAGTGCCTCAGGGCAGGGACCCATGTCGCAACTGTACTACACAAGGCACATTGTTGGCGTTATGTTATTATCATTCATAAATCTTACTAATAACTTGTTGGAGGCAGCTTCCAGATATTTGCTTTTTGTTTCCAATGGATAGCTGAGATTCTCCTGATTTCTGTCACTGTAGCTTTAAGAAAAGTAACCTATAGGGAAAGATGGTCAAAGTAAGAGAACCGCCAACTCTGTGGCCGTGTAATGGGAGCCACAGCCAGTTCCTGTTCTCGAATGACAGAAGGTCCGGTCTGTCCCAAGTTTCCACCTGCTGCCACTTCTCACTCTCTCTGTCTGGGATCCTAAATGTGTTTGATGCAGCAGACTGACGTCAGCAGGGTTCTCCTCATACAAGTGCATTTAGGATTGCAGCCTGGGACACTGGCTTATTCAAGGCTGAAATTTTTCATGTTCTGCTTCAGCCCTAGGGGCAAATATTTAGAAAAGTTTCAGCCAAATCATTTTGTCTATTAAACATGAGGTGGGATTTTTCACTTCTGTTTTAACAGTGCCAGCAATCGGGAACTCCATGCATGGGTGACACCACAATATGTGAAGAGCGGGGTGAATTTTAAAGGTCAGAGCACGGTCAGAAAACATGAAGTGTGGGGCCCAGTTCAGAGAGGGCTAGAGGCCCAAAGCTGGCCCACACATACTGTCACGGGTTGGGGGAGTCCGCACCCCCCACTTTACCGGGTTTGAGTGACTCAATTTCCCTTGCGCACAGTTCTCTTGAATCAGTTTCTCTCACTGCCTAATTCAAGTGTGCCCCAATGAAACTTCTTGTCACCCAAGAGCCCGATCCTTCCCGTTTACAGACTCTTTACTCTCTGGGTTCGCAAGAGCTTGAGGGCTCTTGTAGCTCACTTGTGTTCCAATATTAGACTCTTCCACTTCTTTATGAAATAAGAAGTAAGTTTATTGATTACATAAACAAGATAGTTAAACAGAGTGGTAATTAGAAAGCAAAGGTAAATATAACGCATTCCTAACTTATACTGTTGAGTTCCTAAGCTATTCATCTTACCCTAAAACAAGGTCCAGAAGTTCTGGTTTTCTCAGCCATGAAGGTGAATGGCTGGGCTCTTGGCTTTAGAGATCAAAATCCTTCTCTCACTTCATGCTTCTCCCAGCCTGCTGCTGGCTGGCTTTTCGTATGTAGATGTTCCAGATGGCTTTGCAAAAAGTCTCCAAGCAGTCTCCCTCTCTCCTATCTTCCTCCCATTTAAATAGAAATTCCGTTCCTTTGTTTTGGATTTCCCGGATAGCATGATTCAGGTCACGTCCGCAACCCAGGTAAACATGGAAGTTCATTAGCATCTCCATAGGCTGTCTAGCAAGCCACCTTTCAATACACATTGTTATCTGTTTGCACTTCCTACAGGCTGATGACGTAGGAGAGCCCCCAATTTGAGTTCTACAATTCTCAGAGTCAACATTACCAACATGTGGAACTTTTAACATTACATAGTGTACATTTATAGTAACATTGCCTACATGTGAAACTCTTGGCACTACACATTTACCAAACATGTAGTCCCGTGTTACACGTGTGTGACCCCATGTTTCTCCGTGACACATACCTCTCAGAGTGCTGCAGCAAGAGAAGATCAAGAAGGCCACAAAGATGGCAGTTCAAGCTCCTGTTCTTGATTATTGCCTCCGCCTGCCCGTCCTCGGTATGGGAGGGCGGGCGGCAGGTCCTTTGCCGCGCCCGCCTAGCAGGGAGACGGGACGGCTTGGAAGTTTTTTCCTGCAGCAAGGCTGCACTAGTCCCTGAGGTGGGAAAACGGCACGGCATGCACTAGCAGGGAACCCGGCTGGGGTTTCTTGGCAACCCCGGCCGGTAGTGATAGGTTAATTCAGGCACGTGGGCCCTGCTCAAAAGGTGGGGCTCATGGCAGAGGACCTATCCAGCTCCAGCCTCACTTGCGGCCAGAGCTGCATCAAAGCGGCAGCTGGGAACGCGTTCGCCCGACCGAGATCAGAGCCGCCGGACGTGAGTTCCCAGCTACAGGGAGCGGAGGTGCTCCGAGGAAAGGTTTAACAGCCCCCGCCATGGGTAAAAGTAAGAAAAACGCCGCGGAAGCAGCGGCGTGAGGCCGCATATTCGAGCCAGGCTGAGGTCAGTGGGGGGCATGTGAGCGCGGCGAGGTGCCGCGTGAGGAACTGGAGGGCTTGGCCCCCATCCTCCCCATAACTGATGGGTCCCCCAGGGAAAGGGGGAAAATCCCCTTGGGGGGCTAGGATGGCCAGTTGTGAGGCCATGTTACAGCAACTAGTGGGGGGTGCAACAGCGTGCCCCTTGGCCGCGGGGCCCCCCTCAGGTGACTCCATGGGTCCCCCCCCAGGAGGGTGTCCCTTCTGGAGGTGAACCCTCCCTACGAAGGGGGGGGGCACCCAGTGAAACACACACCCACCCACCAGTTATATTGAAGAAGCCAGGGGGGCTGCAGTTACCCGGGCACATAGGTGCGTTAGGCCCACGCGCAGCCCTCCTGGGCCACCTGCCTCATCCATGGGTCCACCACCACCACCCACAGCTACAACAGGGGTCGCTCCTGTGGGGGGGGACTCGACCTGGGACTAGGGCCCATAGTGGGTTGCGCCTGGCCACCACCAGGGGATCCCCTCGGGGGGCCTGGCTAGGCTGAGGCCGGCCAGCCACTGGCCCCTTGGGCCATGCCCGCTCTGGGCTGAGCCAGGGAGCCCCTTCCCCCTTTCCTGCAGCCTAGGCCGGATCCAGCCGAGACGGCAGCCCGAGACCGTGATGAGGCCGACCTGCGCCACTGGATTGAGCAGATGGAGAGGGCACTCCAAGCGCTCACCCAACCGCCCAGGCAGGAGAAGTCCAGTACGGGGCAGCACCCCCGGTCCTGCCAGCTCACCCTGCATGTGAGGCCGAGACCTATGCCGGCGGGTATAATGTAAGCGGGGGTGGGGTGATACCGCAGTCCCCGCAGGACCCGAATGCAAGGGGTGTTAGGGTCGAGGAGGCAGCACTGGATCCCCATCAGGGACAAGGGGCGGTCGGTGGGCCAACCCAACTGGTATGGTGGGGCGGGACCTGGGTCCCCATGGCACCCCCGCCACCCCCGGCCTACGGGCACGGTGGGGGCTTTGCCCCCACCGAGTTCCACCACAGGTTCCTCATCCATGACCGGGCAGGGACTCCAGGTGTGGACCCCCACAGCCACCCCTATACAGCCACCGGGTGGGGGGCAGGGATGGACCTGCCCATAATGACTATTCCACAACAGCACCCGCCTGAGGGCAGCGGCTACTCTGCCATCTCTGACCCAATTGGGGGCCACTTGCTACCAGCCACCAAGGAGCGGATTTGGAGGGGGGAATACCTGGATTTGTTTGCCCTCCTGTTTAGCAATCCCATAATGGATCCCGCTGAACAGCAGGACAAAAAGGAAAAGGAATGTTTCAGGCGCCCCAAGGCTGACCGAAACTGGTCGAATTAGACCGCTGCCTTTTCTATTTTTATGGGGGTCATGATCCAGGCCTATCCCGCCAGGGCCGCAGACTTACTCAAGTACGCCGATATTGTACGATGGGCCTACGAGGCTGGGCCAGCTGAGGCGTGGCTATGATATGACGAGGCGTTCCGCCATCGGGCAGCGTACACCCTGGCATTGAAGTGGGATTTGCACACCCACGACCTTTGGCTTAACTGCATGAGCGGGGTAGGGAACGTACCCAGGTCAGACAGTGGCCATTTATTACCAAAGAGGGGGGCTTCGTCTGCCACGGAGTCCTTTCATGAGGAAGGAAAGAAAGGGGCTGCTACGTCCACTGGACAGTGTTGGGAGTTTGGCCATTTCGGGAGATGTTCCCGAGCGGCTTGTAAATTCCGCCACACGTGCCCCACGTGTTCGGGCCACCACGCAGCCTCAGCATGCCCACGGGGAAAACCCGGTCCAAAAGGTCACCCTTTCCCCGGGGGGACCGGGAAAGGTGCCCCCGGTGGCAGTAGCGCGGGACCTGAAGGCAAAAGCCCCAATGCCAGTTAAGGCCACTTAGCTCGAGCAGGCCCTCCGAGGCCACCCAGAGCAAGCGGAGGTGGCGTATATCGTGGCAGGTTTCCAGCAAGGTTTTCATATCCCCGCATTCGAGTTCCAGCAGTACCGGGTGGCCCCAAGCCTTAAGTCAGTGGTTAGGATGGAGAGAGTAGTATGGGAAAAAATCTGAAAGGAGATAACCGAGGGCAGGGTAGCGGGCCCATTCCTTTCCCCCCCCCCCTCCCCTTCCCCAATATGGTCACCTCCCGTTTAGGT
>QEPC01003143.1:2182363-2193134 GCA_003113815.1 Sphenodon punctatus | reverse complement strand
CCTGAGACTTCGCATCCGCCTGAATGTTTGTTTGTCTTCTCCCCTGTCTCTCCCACTGTCCCCTCTCCCTGTCTCCCCCTCCTTGTCTTTTAGATTGTAAGCCACAGGCAGGGACCGCGTCTATATCTATGTTCTGTACAGCGCCAGGTACATGGCTGGTGCTATATAATAATAATAATAATAATAATTAATAATGCATCTGAGGCGCAAGGGGGCAGCCCCGGGTACTATAGCGGGGAAGCTGTCCGCCTTGGCTTTCGCAAGCAACCTCGCAGGTCACACACACCCCAGATCGGGGTTTCTTTGCGAGGCACTTGTTGGAGAGCTGGGCTAGGGAGGCGGGCAGGACCCCTGATCAGTGGGCCCCCATCACCCCGCGTTTGCTGCTGGACTTATGTGGTAGCCTCCCACGTATTTGTTTCAACTGTTATGAAATTTCATTGTTTGATTCACTGTTCAAGTTAGCTTTCTTTGGAGCATTCCGAGTCAGTGAGCTGGTGGCCGAAGGAGCCAGGGACACCTCAGGTAGGGCGCTGTGGCTCAACGACGTCCATATTGGCCCAACGGCAATGGCCTTGACCATTCATTGATCCAAAACAGATCAGAGGGGGAAGAGGCAAGTAGTGAGGCTGAACAGGGCCACTTTGGTGATGTTGTGCCCGGTAAGGGCAGTCGAGGCATATCTCAACGTACGGTGGGTCACCCTGGGCCCCCTTTTTAGACACGCTGGGGGTCTCCCGGTCACCAGGTATCAGTTTATGGCTGTTCTGAGATCAGTGTTGTCCCACCTTGGGATTCCGCCGACGGCATATGGTACCCTTTGTAGTGAAATTGTGTGTTCTTTGGACCAGTTCAGTGATGACTCAGGCAAATGAGGTCAAGAAGGCTGATTTATTATATACAAAGCATAAAGGTAAAAGTAAATACAAACAGTAAAAGCAAGATCTCTCACATCCCTTTGTGCACGCTGGAAACTCCGATCACAGCTGTGGGAGGATCCTCGGGTGGGCCCCAGGTCCTGCTGCGCCCACTCTGGCACGTGTGCCAAGCGGCCAACAGTGAAGTTCATCTGCCTGCGCATCTGCCTTAATCACTATACTTTATAGTATTCTGGTGTCACACACTCACTCTCTTATGTTAAGGTTTTTTGTAAATTGCAATGGCCAAAGGCCACGTAAATAAACTGTTATCTATCTATCACACTCACTCTACTAATCATGTGCATGTGTGACCAGTTATTTAATCCACTATGCAACCCACTGCAAATGTGTTAGATTTATGAGTTGCAGCTGGCCTGGGTCCTTCCTAGCTCCCCATCACTAACATTGATAAAGGAGCTTCCCACACATTCCCGTTCTAGTTCAGCCTTGGCCTTCTAAACAACAGTTTATATAATACAAGAAAGTAGCCCAAGAGGCTTACATAAAATACACTCACCGAGAACTGAGTTACCCATTCTCAACTTATATGCTTTTACACACGTCAATCAAGATGGATTCTATAACCTATACAGGTCAAAATAAGATGTATAAATGCCCACTAATCTGGCGCCACTGGTGTACAAGAGTCTTCTCGCAATCTTTTCACTACACCAACTTGTTCCGTATCGGAGCTGCAACTTTCGCTGCTGAGAGCGGGATGTCCAAGCACAGTATCCGGGAAGTGGGCCATTGGAGGTCAAGGGCATTCCGGACTTACGTAAGGGGCGCCCTTTCCCCCATCAGTCTTAATTTCTTTTATTCCCCCCCCCCCCCAGGTGGCTACCCACGGTATCAGAGGCAGGTCTGGATCATCGACCACAGCCTGGTGCGTTGGGCAGGCAAGGCGGCCGCACAGACCAGATGGGGAACATAGCTAGGCTTATTGGCCCAGGGCCAGATACAGTGGAAGGGTCACGGAGGCATGAGGTGGCACCAACTCCTGCCAGCCCTACAGGTTCCCATCCAGGGCCGACCACCTGATGTCCTTCTCATATATCTAGGCGAGAATGACATCCCCCATCTGAAGGGTGTTCAATTGATTAAGAACATTAAATCTGATCTGTGGGAAATTTAAAAACTTTTCCCAGCAGCCATAATCATATGGACCGACCTGGTCAAACAGATGTCATGGGGCAGTGGGGTCCATCCCCGAAAGATCGATAGGACCTGAAAGATGGTCAATAGGAATGTGGGTAGATGGCTTACACGATTGGGAGGTGAACAAATAGATACCCGGGCTCTGACGCACAGGTCCCCGGCGCTATATAGGCAAGACGATGTTCACCTGTCGCCAGAAGGTAATGATCATTACTTGGAAGCCCTGAAGGGGACACTGGTTTTGGTTTTAGATAAGCTATAGTTGTGGGGTGGGGGTCGGGTTCATCCAGGTAGCCCCGGCGACCCCTTAGTGGCAGGGGTCCAGTACAGTAAATTAGAGTAGGTTAGATTGATCATAAGTAAGAGTCATCTCCTTAAGAGATGGGGAGGCCCACCCGCCGGAAAAGCAGGGTATGGCAAGCGGCAGGGCAGCCTCCCTGGGAGGGGTGTCGAGAGAGGGCAGTAGGGACAAGTATGGTCCCCCGTCCGTAGGCACCTTTATCCTTACTCGCATTCAAAGGTTTGGGTCCCTCTCACCTGTGGCTGGGGCCACTGAGAGAGGGAAATGTGATGTTCACAATTGGGGTGGTAATCGAGGGTACATCAAAACCACCCCTGGTTTGTTGGGTTACTGTTACATAAGTCAAGTTCAAGTACTGGACCTGTGGCGGGTGGGCCTCCCCCTCCGTACTGGCGGGTGGGCCTCCCCCTCCGTGACCCTTCCACTGTATCTGGCCCTGGGCCAATAAGCCTAGCTATGTTCCATTTCACACTAGGCGATTTGCCCCCACCCACTGGTTGATCGTAATTCTGATTTGAATAAAGAGTACGGCCGCGCTGGCCGTTAAAACCCAGCACTTGTGTCCTGTCTCCTTCAGTGCATCGGCAATACCACATAGAAAACTTCAGGCGGACCTGAGAGAGAACACATCAGGTGCAGCCACACGAAATGCCGACTGCACCTTGGGCAGCCTTACCACACACAGTGTACCGTGTGGCCGGTGGCTACCCCCACCATGATTCCCCCACCATGGGGCGGGCAGCTTGCTGCTACGCACTGCGGCCTTAGAAAAAGGCCAAGGAGGCAGCATGTAGCAGCGTTACCCAGACTGGGCTAAGGCTGCCCAAGGCATGGCAGCTCATCTACCTGGTCACAATCTGCCCCGTTGTGCTGCAAGGCTTTGAGCAGCGGCTGCTCGCTCCAGTCCTGTGCGACCACATCAGGGCAGGGCACCTGCTCATGTGGCCGGTGCCTCAATCCGTGCCATGCAGGGAGGTCTGATGACAGCCTGCCCAGCTTCCCCATGGGTGGGAGGCAACCGTCTGCTTTGCTCCCCCTGCACTGGCTCCACTGTGGCAGCTGTGCTTGCCCCCCACGGGGCTGCGTGGGGATCAAGCCCTCTGCAGCTCATGTGGCGCCACCCATGGCCAGGTCATAAGTCATTCTGCCTAACCCAGGACTAGCGCTGCAGCCATTATCGGTAACCATCAGATTTGTAGTAACCAAACCAATAATTGGTTACCAAGCAACAACCATTTATTAACCATGTTAACCCACTCCTTCCCATAACACACACCTGTTCCCAGCTGTGTCCCATTGCTTGACTCTGAGTCCTGCCTCCCAACTTCCTGATTTTGGCTACGAGTCAATACTTGAGGCCTGCTGGTCGCAGCTGCTCTTTTCTTCAGTCTTTGTCTGTTCTGTGTTGTAGTTGCATGTGATCTTGTTGTGTTCCTATCCCCTTATGCTCTCCCCTTCTCTTGCTCTTGTTGTGTTCCCCAGCCTGGTCCCTTAAGGGTCCCTTCCTAGCTTTCAGACCCTGTGTCCCTCCCAGCTTCTAGGCTCCCCTGATCATTCTCAGCTCCCTGATCCCTGGCTCTTTCCTTCACCTCAGTGATGAGCCGTAAGCTCTCTTAGGCTGGATTCCCTGGCTCTTGTGCCGAGTCTCAAGTCTCCTTGGTATCAGAAAATGGCTGACAGGTTTCCTCTAGCTAATTGTTACCTTTCCTGTCCCTGCCTTGGCTCTTCCCTTTGTCCCTTCTTGGGCTCCAACCTCTGACCCCTGACACTCTGGTTTCAAGTTTAGCTCAGCTTCCCCTCGGATACCTAGTTCAAATCTGCTGGATGCAGTTTTGCTATGAGTCCATAGGTAAAGCGGAAAGGAAGGATCACAGAAAAACATTGTCTGTTACGCAGTAAGAATTAAGTGATATTAATTGCTGCAGTATCATCAGTGAACCAATGAGATATCCAGAATTTGGGGTATTAATTACTATGATTTATATAGTCCCATCAATGTGCCTGGCACTGAATTGTTGTGATAAGAGAGAGGACCGTCCTGCAAGGAACTTATCATCTAGAGTGGACAAGGGGAGGGGCGGAGGGAGAGAGATGTAGGGAGAGACGGGGTAACATTCATGAAGTATGTTCATCTCAGTTCCTCCCGCCTCCACTTTAAAAGACCCCTGAAGACTTATTTATTCTCCAGGTGCTTTCAGGATCCACTGCTGGTTCCCCTTAGCATGTTTTTTCCTCCCTCTTTCCCTTTTAAATTGTTTTTGAATGGATTTGCATTGAAAATGGGTTTTATATTGTCTTATCGCATTATGTTGTAAAGCGCTCTGAGCACCATTTGGCAGGGGCAGTCACCATATTTACTTATTTTTTACATCCTGCCCTATTCCCAAAGGCTCAGGATGATGCACAAACATATAAAATACAAATATAAAATAAATAATTAAAACCCCAGAGAACACTCCATCACACACACACACCCATTTATCCCTGCTCGTTGAATGCCCGACCAAATAAAAAGGTCTTGCGCTGCCTCCGGAAGACATTTAAACTAAGGCTCAGATGAGCCACCAAGGGGAGGGAGTTCCAAAGCTGTGGGGCAGCCACCGAGAACCCCTCTCTGCGGGCCCCAAGTCATATGAAACTGGGCCAATGACGGAACCCGCAAGAGGGCCCCCTTCGGCAGATCTTAAAGGCTGTGAAGGAGCATAAGGAGAAAGGTGGTCCTTCAAATATGTAGGGCCCAAGCTGTAGAAACAGAACCATTATTACGTTTGCAGGTGCATGCCCTTGGTTTAACTACAGGATCCTGCGGACAGAAAGCTAGGAGTAAGGAATCTATGGGGTGGTACGGGATTAACTCTCTGTTTCACCGCCAAATTAGGATGTGATCCTGTTCTCGTTAAAGGCAATGGCTACTTTAATGGGCGAGGGTCATTGCACCCTTTAGTACTGGAAGACGATCAGCTACTGCACCAATGAGATTGGTCTAGTTCATAGGAGGAAATGGCATGGAAGATATTGGCCGCCATGCTAGGCAGCTGAGTGCCACATTGCATAGCTGTTGAAGAATTATATCACATAGCAGCTGAACAGCACAATCAAAGTCCAGCCAGGGGGCTGATAATAGAACATGCCCATCCCCAACTTGATTAATAAGATGCAGTTATTAATAGGAAGAGATAAGATTAAGACCCATAAAGCCATATTCCCATAGGCTGTGGCCTCGTTCTATCTCGTTAACATCAGGAGAGACAGGGATACATTCACAAAGAGTAAAAACAAATGCAACCTTTGGCCCACACCATGGTCCGGGACCTGCCTACCTGTGTGTGCAGGTGTGTCATGGCAGGGGTGGGGTGTTGGGAGCGTTGTGTGGGCGTGGTCGGCTGGCCACACATTTGTTGAGGTCCTGGCCCTACTTGGGCTTATGTGGTCGGCGGGATGACTCCGCGGCTGCGAGCCCATCAGTTCAGTAGCCCGGCCTGACCCAGGCCGCATTGTCTGCAATTTCCCACCCTGGGGCGGCCCAGGGAGCGGTCCTGATGGCCACATGTCTGTTTTTTCCATAAGTTGTCTTCTTCAGGGCTTCTTTTTTTCCAACACCCATAAATCATGTGTCTATCATTACTACAAATAAACAAAGGGGAATTGGGAAAAACATGTTTATGCTGAGAGACCTGGTTGATTATATATTATTCAAAAAATATTCAAACACCACTTACATTGGGTGAAAACAGACTTGATGCTAACTCCACTTTAACACCGTTTTAACGTTTCTCATGTATGTTGCAGGGCTGTATTGGTGCCCTATGCAGCCCCGCAACGTGCAGAAGAAATGTTAAAGTAGAGTTATCGCCATGTCTGTTTTCACCCGTAGTCTCTCACTGTCCTTATACGCTGGATAATTCCATTTTCTATTTCCCTGATAAATCTAAAATATATACGTATATAATGTTATATTACATAGTACCTCTCAAAGAGGAATTCTAAACAAGTATTATAAATGAAGAAAAACACATCACTTACAGTGAAATGGACTCGCAAGTAGAGTCAAAGGAATCTTTTAAACATCCAATAGGATCCTATGAATTTATTTTATTGATTGATACTAAAATTTCTCTCCCACCACCTCCTGCCTCTAGCCGCTCGGGGTGGCATACAAAACAATCATCATGTATATAAAATATCAAAAACATCAAATATAACTATCAAATATAAATAAAGAAGACATATAGAAGGACAGACCCCTACCGGGAGGGAGTTCCACAGCCATAGTGCTATGACCGAGAATGCCCTTGCCAACGTCACACACACACACACACCCGTTGTACACGAGGGACTTCAAAAAGGGCGCCCCCAGCTGACTGTAGGGGCCGATCCAGAATCTGGGGGTGAGGTGGTCCTGCAGATAGGTGGGCCCAGACCGTTTAGGGCTTTATAGGTCAAAATCAACACCTTGAATCGATAGCCAGCCAGTGCAATAAGAACATAAGAACTACCATACTGGGTCAGACCAACAGTCCATCGAGCCCAACATTTTATAGACCCCTATCATATCTCCTCTCGGCCATCTCTTTTCCAAGCTGAAGAGCCCCAACCTATCAAGCCTCTCCTCATACGGGTGCTGTTCCATACCCTGGATCATTTTTGTTGCCCTTCTCTGTACCTTTTCTAGTTCCGCTATGTCTTTTTTGAGATGGGGCGACCAGAACTGCACACAATAGTCAAGGTGCAGTCGCACCATTGATTTCTATAGAGGCATTATGACATCCTCAGTTTTATTCTCTATTCCCTTGCAAATAATTCCTAACATTCTATTTGCTTTTTTGACTGCTGTGGCACACTGGGCTGAGGATTTCAGTGTATTATCCACAATCACTCCCAGATCCTTTTCCTGAGTGGTAACTCCTAGCTTAGTACCCAGCATTGTGTACTCATAATTTGGATTGTTTTTCCCAATGTGCATCATTGGGAATAGAAAATGTGCTCATTTTCCCAGTGAGTGAAGCTTAGGTGTTATATGCTCATGGAGCCCTGCACCCGTGAGGAGGCGGGCCGCCACATTCTGCACCAGCTGCAGTCTCTGTACTGTCACCAAGGGTAGCCCCACGTAGAGCGTGTAATACTACTCCAGTCCTGAGGTGATGAAGGCATGGATGATGGTGGCCAGGTCGGGGTCTGAAATATACGGCCGAAGCCACCATACCAGATGTAACTGGCAGAAGGTAGGCCTTGCCACAGCCGCCACCTGGACATCCAGGCAGAGCTGAAAATTGAGGAGCACCCCCAGACTACAAACCTGAGGGAGGGACGAACCCCATCAATGACAGAGACCTCCACACCCTCGGCCCTCCCTACCAGTATCACCTTCGTCTTGTCAGGATTCAACTTTAGACGGCTTATCTTAATCCAGTCCCCCACATCTGCCAAAAGCAACAAGACCACCTGGCCTGGGTCAGCTGAAAACAAGAGGTAGAGTTGGGTGTCACCGAACCCTAAACCCCCTCATGACCTCCCCCAAAGGCTGCATATACACGTTGAACAGGAGAGGGGACAGAAGAGATCCTTGCGGGACACCACACTTGAGATTCCAGGAGGATGACGAACAATCTCCCAGTACCACATGTGAAGTCCTTCTGGCCAGGAAGGAACGGGACCATTCAAGAACAATTTCATCCTCCCCAGTGCAGTCATCAGCATCTCATGGCCAACGGTATCAAATGCAGCTGACAGATCCCACAGGACCAAAAGGGTTGAGCAACCCCAGTCTAACTCACAGCGGAGGTCATCGACCAAGGCCACAAGTGCAGTCTCGGTGCCATAGCCCAGATGAAAGCAAGACTGCAAGGGATCTAGAAAACTGACCCGATCCAGATGTGCCCGACGCTGCCGAGCTACCACCCATTCAATAACCTTCCCTAAAAAGGGAAGGTTAAAGACTAGCCGACAGCTGGCCAGGGAGTCAATGTCAAAAGATGGTTTCTTCTTGCACCAAGGCCCTCTTAAAGGACCCAGGCCTCCCAAAAGGAGACTTTGATTACCCCAGCCAGCAACAGCCCCAATGTCTCCTGCCTAGCCTTAACCAGCCAGGATGGGCACGGATCTAATTCACAAAACATGGCCCAGACAGAGTCCAGTACATCCTGTCATCAGTGGATGACACAGACTGAAACCAATTGCATAAAATGGGACAAGGTGGAACATTCCTTACCTCTGGTTCCCCCACTGTATCAAGTGTGGCACTGAAGCAGTGGTAAATGCAAGCAGTTTTGTCCGTCAAGTCAGCAAACTTGTCACAGTGAGCGCTAGAAAACTCCAGCTCCAGGTGGAGACAGGCCGGACTGACCAGCCCCTTCAACACACGGAAAAGCTCAGCTGGACAACACTTCATGAACACTATGATGGCAGCAAAGAAACCCTTCTTTGTTGCCCGCACAGCCATCGTATAGACTTTCAAGCTAGCTCTATGCCGCAATCTGTCATCATGGTCTTCAGTATGGGTGTGGCACCACCGTCACTCTAACCGCCGCCCTTCTTGATTCAGCTGATGCAGATTCTCCATAAACCATGGAGACCTGTGCTGCTGATGTTGCGGGAGCGGTCGCCTAGAAGCCGTCTGATCAATGGCCTTGGCCAACAAGGTGTTCCAGAAGGCTATGAGGTCATCGAGTGATCGACCATTTAGCTCAGAGGGTATCTCCCCCAGAGCATTCCAGAACCACTCAGGTTCCATAAGTCTCTGGGGCAGACCATCTGAACGGGTCCCACACCTTTCCGGAGGCTGACATGTGCCAGGAGACAGGCCCAAAGGAGGTAATGATCCGTCCATGACAAGGGGACCAAAGAAATATCCCCCACCAAAAGATCCCCTGCCTCAAGGCCAGTGCAAAACACCAAATCCGCCATGATTTCAGTACCACAGTTATTGCAGAGGATCATCTTGGGGCTATGGATGCCCCGTCCTGTCCTGTTTTGTGGGATTGGTTTCAGATGGTGGCGCCTGTCGATGTGGAGTCCTTGTTGACTTCTGTTCATGCCACCACTTGCAAACAAGATCCTTGCCCGTCCTGGTTGGTGAAAGCCAGCCAGGAGACGTTATGGCCATTGCTGGCTGGGGTGGTTAGTGCCTCCCTTCGGGAGGGTAGGGTGCCTGACTGCCTGAAGGAGACTGTGGTTAGGTCCCTGATCAAGAAACCATCTCTTGACGCTGATGCTCCTGCCAGTTATCGGCTGGTCTCTAACCTTCCCTTTTTAGGAAAGGTTATTGAACGGGCTGTGGCACGGCAGCTCCCAGAACATCTGGACCGCACCAGTTTCCTTGACCCCCTTCAGTCTGGTTTTCAGCTTGGGTATGGTATGGAGACTGCATTCGTAGCCTTGGTTGACGATCTCTGTCTGGTGTTGGACCAGGGTCGTCAGACCTTACTGGTCCTGCTAGACCTTCCGGCTGCATTCGACACAGTCGATCATGAGGTGTTGGTGACTGAACTGCGGGACCGTGCCGGGATTGGCGGGACGGTCTTGGACTGGTTTCGTTCATTCCTGGACGGGAGAACCCACTGGGTGGTCTTGGGGGAATGTACATCTTCCCTCCGGGACCTCACGTGTGGAGTCCCGCAGGGTGCCATTCTGTCCCCCCTCTTGTTTAACATCTATATGTAGCCGTTAGGGGAGATCATGAGAGGGTTTCAGGACATGCAGTGTCATCAGTATGCTGATGACACTCAGCTCTACCTCTCTTTTTCCATCAACCCAGGCCATGCAGTCTCCTTATTTTCCCAGTGCCTGTCAGCTGTAGGGGCTTGGATGAGGTTGAGCCATCTGCAGCTGAATTCTGACAAGACGGAGGTGATGTTGGTGGGCGAGGACTTGGGGGGCCTGGGAGTGGTTGAATCTCCTCTTGTGGGGGGGGGGTTAGGGATGGGCGAACGTGGTTCGGAAGTTCGGAGTTCGGCCCGAACTCGAACTGTTCGGACGACCGAACTCGAACCTGAACGCGAACATACCGAACAAACCAAACACCGAACGGCGAAATGGCCGAACAGTTCGGTCAGTTCGGATTGCGTTCGGATGAGTTTGGGTGGCAAAAAAAGGTTCAGTGGAAGGTCAAACATTACAGGGAGGTGTCAGTCACTGAGGAGCAGACTTCCAGGCCCCAGGGGTGGAGAGGCTTGCATGAAACAAAACCAATTATCTGCCTCCCCCCTTCCCAACACCTTTGAGCTAGTCACTGTTCCTGAACAGCAGGTGTTGAGTAGGATTTTTAGATTGCTTTAAGTTTCATTTCACTTTTGTAATGAAATGAAACTTAAACCATAAACTGAAACCTTGTGTTATGCACTGTACAGACTCATTGAGTATGTAATGTATGTATTTCACTACAGACTCCTCTTCT
>QEPC01003143.1:2164865-2182264 GCA_003113815.1 Sphenodon punctatus | reverse complement strand
GTTAGTGATTTAGTTTTAGTGTTTGTAGAAGTAGGTCTGTGTACTTATTAGATAATCCATTTAGTTCATAGCATTTAGAATAGTTAATAGCAGTTAGATTTAGTGTAGACAGATATATATAATATTAGATTAAAAAAAAAAAGAAAACCCCATATAAAAACCAAAAAACCAAATAAAGAACAAAAGAAAACCCAATAAAAAACCAAAAAAACATATAAAAAAAACCAAAACCATAACAACACTTCCCGAATGGCCGAACCGAACAGCCGAACGGCCGAACCGAAAAGCCGAACGGCCTAACCGAACGGCCTGTTCGGACAACCGAATCGAACAGTCAAACCCGAACTCAGCGAACGAACCAAACGAACCAAACGAACGAACGAACCGAACGGACGAATCTAATGCAGCCGAACCAAACGGCCGAACCCGAACCGCGATCTGTTCGCCCATCCCTAGGGGGGGTCATCCTCCCATGGTCTCTCAGGTGCGGAGTCTGGGTGTGCTCCTCGATTCACGGCTCAGCCTGGAATCTCAGGTTGTGGCCATGGCAGGGAGTGTGTTTCGGCAGTTATATCTTGTCCGGCGGCTTTGGCCATATCTCTCAGACTCTGACCTCGCCACTGTCATCCATGCCTTCATCACCTTGAGGTTCGATTACTACAACGTGCTCTACATGCGGCTGCCCGAGAAGCTGATCTGGAGGCTGCAGCTGGTGCAGAATGCCGCGGCCCGTCTCCTTACACTGCAGTTCAAGGTGCTGGTTTTGACCTTTAAAGCCCTTCATGGCCTGGGCCCTGCTTATCTGTGGGACCGTCTCACTCCCCATGTGCCCGTGTGACTCCTGAGATTGTCCATGGGAGCCTTTTTGGAAGTTCCCTGGACGAGATGGGTGGCCACTGATGTTAGATCTTTTTCGGTGGCTGCCCCTGTGCTGTGGAACTTGCTCCCGGAGGAGGCTCAGTTGGCCCCCACTCGCCTGTCATTTCGATGTTTGTGTAAGACCTGACTGTTGCACCAGGCTTCTGGTGAGGGGGTGAGTAGGGTGGGTGGATTGGGGGGGCGGGTTTCTCCTGCATATGGGATTTTTAACTTTTAAATTGGTTTTATTGTTTTAATTTGTTGTTCACCACCCCGAGCTGCCGGGATAAAAATAGTTTATAAATAAATAAATAAATAAATAAACCCAGCGTGTGGGCCCCCCTCGCCCCCCCATGTGTCAGGCTGGCCACTATTTGAGACAGGTCCATGGTGGCCATGAACTCTGCCATGCTCCACACCCTGAAGCCTGGTGTCAATGTGCATGTTGAAGTTCCCCAAGACTTCTGTCCTCGGGGACCGCAAAACCACCTCCAACACTAGCTCTGCTAGACCATGCAGGGATGCTGCCATACAGGAAGGTGCCTGGTATACCAGCAGCAGCCCTAATCTGTCTCCGGCCAAATCAATCTCAAGGTGGAGACACTCAATACCTGGTGGAGTTTGCACTGGGTTCCTCCTCACAGACCATGACTCCCTAAAAATGATGGCTACATGCCCCCCCTCCCCCGGATGCTGCATGGAGTACCCAGCTAGAACAAGGTCAGACAGAATAGGCCTGGACTCAGTGTCCCACCAGGTCTCCATAATGCACACGAGATCGGCCGCCTGGAAGGGGATCAGCTCCTGGACAATAGATTATTTATTTATGACCAATCTCACATTCAATAGCATCGTGCCCAGGTCATAGGTCCTCCAAGCCTCAGCCACCTCACCTTCCGCTCTGGGGGCAGTGAGGGAGGCAGGTACTAAACAACTCTCCCACCTCAAAGAACGTACCGGCCTCCCAGAGGGCCCATGTATAGCAGGGGGTCTTCCCAGGGCCACACGGGGGCACTGGAGTGTCAATAGGGAAATTAGCAACCCCACTCACACGCCCATTCAGCCTTCAACCTGGCTGTAACCCCATGTTAGGGGGGTGCACTCTGGGGGGTTCCCCTGTAGGGGCCCCACCCTTGGCCTCCTACCATCTCTCACAGCCAAGGCCTATGCCACCATATGCGCACGCAGTTCCTTGCTTATGTCAAAACCTGGGCTTCTACTGAAAGTCCTCTCAGTTCTCCACCAGGGTCCTTCTACTGTCCTGGAGTCAGGTGCTCATAGCCCTAGCTCCTACTCCTACGGCCTCCTCTCTCAACTGAGGCCTGGCCCTTTATAGGCCCCGAGCATGCTCAGTTCTCCCTGTGCCTACTGAGCATGTCTGTGGACTTAGCCCCAGACAGCCCTCCAAAGCTATGCTGAGCACACCCCAGGACTTAGACCTCCAGCCAAGTTCTTAGTCTCTACTGGCATGCTCCAACAAGCTGAGGCCTGATAGTATCTAGCTGCTTGCAGCTCTGGAAGAGGGCTCCAATAGGCTCACAGGGAGCCACCCTGTTACACCATGTCTCCCCGGCCCATCACGACCCCAATGGCTGCACCCCCCCAGCCTCCTCCCCCAATGCCAAGTTGCCAGGCAGGCGGGGGAGATCACACACACACACACAACCTCTCACGGGAGGAGGGGGCATATTCCCTCCCTGAAACCCACCACCACTACCCCGCTCTCCCCGGGGAGAGGCTCCCTTCCAAACCTAACCCATTCCCCCTGGCCCCTGCTCTCATCAGGGGACCAGAACATTCCCTATAACCACTCCCACAGCCTGCCACCAAATTATCCCCTTCTAATAACCACCCCCTCCCCAACTAAAGGCCATTAATCCACCGGCAGTCCCACCGCCATATGACCCTACCATGGGGCCCGCGCAAGTCCTACCGCCAACAGTAAAATTGGCGGATATCCCCCCTCAGTTCTCCCTCCTCCCCATCCAGTAAGATCCCCAACCCGCCAAGTCCTCACCAAGGGCCATGCCCAAGGGTCCTTCAGCACGGCCCTTAGGTGCGCGTCCACGGTGCTGCCAAGCCTCACTTTAAGCTTCCCTGGTCAGGAGCAGGGGGAAAATCCCTGGCCGTGCCCCCTCTACTCATACAACGGAGTGGGGGGGGGGTGATGTCAGTCCAAGGGGAGGAGCCCAAACAAGCATCACCTGGCAGACGAGAGGGCAAGCCCCTTCCAGCCCCTAGTCAGAGATGGCAGGTAGGGGTGGCTCCCAGCCCCTAGGAGTGGGCATGCTTTTCAAATACTGGGTGTTTTTACACACACATTTCTCCTGCGTGTTTGCTGTTACATCCTGAACTTTCTGTGTGTCTAAATCACTCACCCAGTTCTTAAACATCTGTTTCTTTGAACTTCTGCTTAGAACTTCTCCCAGAACTTTTGTGTGTAAAAAGTTCTCCTGGTAAACTGCTTTGCTCCAGGTAGCTGTGGTCACTTGGTTTCCATGGCAGCCCCTCACATCTATAGCTGCTGCTACCTTAGGTCGCCTCAGGGCAGTGTTTGTGTGAAGAATGCATCGAGGAACTGCCTCAGGGCAGTGTGTGTGTGTGTGCGTGTGTGTGTGTGTGTGTGAAGAATGCATCCAGAACTTACTTGTGGAGTTGTAAACCCAGAAGATTGAAAGACCAGCACCTTAAGGTGTGTGTCAAAATGCCCAATATCATCATACTTCACATACAACAAATACATTTTTTAAGAGACCTCATTTGCAAGGTCAAATAAACTTATGTATCACTAGGTTTATCAGGTAACATCCTCTTCTGTAGCACAAGTAAAGCTAAAAAGCCAGCTTAGCTTTCCCCAAGTTTAAATTCTAACAAACTAGTCAGTTCAGAGAATCCCATACCTAATCGATGCATAATTGAATACATTGATAAATTAGTAATTATCCCTAAAATATAGAGAACCTTAATTGACATCACCAACATATCAAGAATTAGAAGACATAAAGACTGACAGGACAATGGTTTAAATCTGGCTTGTGAGTGAGTCTGTTGTGCGGATATGCAAGTCCTTTAATTTTTTAAGATTGCTTTCTTTAGAAAAAAAAAACAAACTAAGCCTCATAGTTAAGTAACAGACTCATCGGAATTTGCATGTATACAGATTTTATGCAAATGATGTTCTGCATTTTCCTGCATTCTGACTGTCACCGTCCCTCATTTCAGAGTCCAGAGCCTGCGGGGTATACGCTCAGCCCAAGCTGCTGGAGCTGAAATTTTAGCTTAGCCCCACACACTTCTACGCACCCACTCCTTTCCACACTGGATGGAAGGGAAAGAGACTGGGACTAAACTCACTTCTGATTGGCCAAGTGGTAAACCCTGCCCCTTCCCTTTCCTTCTCCAGAGTTGAGCCACATTGGCCATGATCTCATGCCCAACGGACCTCAGGTGCGCGTGCGTGTAGTTTCCGTGGGGCACAACGTGCCCACGATGAGGATCCACGCGGTTTGCACGTGGGATCCACAGGGCTTGGGATCGAGCCCGGTGGCAGGGACTGAGGCTCAATGAAAAGTCTCAGAAAGGAGAGGGCTGTTCTGGGCTAATCTCCCCAGGAGTGAGTGGGAGGGGAGCGAGGCATGCGTGTGCAAGAGTGGGGAAGGGGACTTCTTAGTAGAGTGCTCCCTTTGTTTGCTTTTTAAATATTTTCTTTAAGATGAGCTGTGACCTCCCTGGGACCCCTCTATGATTCCTGCCTCGAAAACTGCCTCTGAAAGTCTTATTTAGCCTATTCTGATGTTGCTGACATTGCCAGTTTTGCCTCTCTCAAACATCTCTGACTTCTGTGGCTTCCCCATTTGGCTTTGCAGACGTGTACACAGTTCCTATCACTTACTTGTGTAAAACAATACAGTCATTAAAAGGAGGCAGTGACCTTAACACCCTGGCAGAGTCCCCTGCAGGGCTATGAAAGCACTCATTCAGCAGAGAGGTGCTTTTTAAAAATCTGTCTCTTAAAAGATACTTTCAGCTGGCTTCGGGGAGCGTCTATCCGAAGCAGGGCCGGCTTTAGAAATTGAGGGGCCCAGTGCCAAAATAAAATGCGGGGGCCTCATGGCCCCACCCTCCATAGCCCCACCCCTTTAACCTCTTCCTGCGGGGCCCTGCTCCCCATCCCTAGTAAGTAAGAGGTGGGCAAGAGAGGAGGGGCAGGGTCCCAGAAGAAACAGCCGCCCTGGGGGCTGAATGTTGCACGGCTACAACTACCATATATGCCAATTTGTAGAGTACACTTATGAGAAATACAGGTTGTAGGACTGCTTTGGAACCAAGGCAGCCCTGCAACCTGCATTTCTAATGTGTCCTCTAAAAATTTGTTTATTTATTTATTATTTATTTTAAAAATTTGCTACCCCAGCCCTCCTGCCACAGACAGCATATATGGCCACTGTATGCAATCCCCTCACCCCACCCCAATAGCCTCAGGAGCCTCAGCCTACAAAGAATGGCCTCTCTACAGGATTTCCTCTGAGCTCAAGACCTGGGTCATGGGTCCTACTGGTCCTGCTTATGGCCAGCCCTGTTCTGAAGTTAACCCTCTTCTAGCTGGATTTGAGGCAGTTATTCCTCTCAGCTTCCAACAAGATTCAAAATGGTGAGCGGAACAGTTGAAAAAATAGCTAGAATCAGAAATAATAATATTGGTCAGGTCACTCTGTTGGCATTAAAGACTTTGCAGTAGACCTGAAACAATTATCTGTGGTGAATACTGTGTTCAGTGATTTCGCCCTCTTTGAATCGTGTCTGATAGAGCAGATGCTATTTTTCTTCATTTTAACTAGCTTTGGGTCACTTAGACCCCAATACGGAAGTAGTGCCGGGTCTCTGTGACCATCCTAGGGAAATATGTAGACTACACAGTCATTCACAAAGACTTTCCACTTACTCCAGATGAAAGTTTTCCAAGTTTGAAGCAGCATAGCCGAAACTAATTGGAAGGAGAGCACTAGAACATAGCTCTGGGGTGGCCAAACTTCTGGTGCACGTGATCCAGTTGACCCAGGTGCCCTGTCAACCTCACGTGATCTACCAGGATCTCTCCCACTGACTCTGGTGCTCCAGACCAAGAAGATCCCTCCTGTTGGCTCTCAGCTCTAAGTCCACTTTCAGATATGTCACCCCCGTGCATATTCGGGCTGCAGGGGGGAATGCGCAGCCCAAATTTGCGCGGGGATCGGCCAGTCGGAAAGCCACCCCACCCCACCCCACCCCGCACGGCTTTGCCGGCAGAGACATGCAGGGATGCAGAGCAGGAAATCGAGCTCTACATCCCTGCACTTCTCTGCCGGCAAAGTCGCGCGCAAGGGGTTTCAGACCGGCCGATCCTCGTGCATATTCGGGCTGCGCATTCCCCACCTCCCCGCAGCCTGAATATGCATGGAGAGGGGGAATGTCTGAAAGTGGCCTACGTTACCTCAGCAACTGGTCTCAGGAATGGAGAGGGGCACTCCCCGTTAGAGAGAGCCTTCCCTGTTGCACTGGAGGAGCCCTCCTAGCCTGTTTCCTCTCCTGGAGCGCCAGCCTCCACCCCAAAGGCAATTCCTGAGAGGCTGGTTCTCTTCCCCACGTTGTGATCTACTGGAGATTAGCTTGTGATCTATCAATAGATCATGATAGATTAGGGTTAAGATTTAGTCATGGTACTGATGGGGGTCACGTTTTTAGTGAATTTTTCCCCCTCATCATGACTTTTACAGCTTTTCCGTGACTTCCATGACTTTTGCCTAAAAAACACCAGAGGAGCTGCCTCTGGAGAAGAGAAGTGCCGCCGAGAAGAGCGGCGTGGAGACCGCAGTCAGCGACGGCTGCCGCACTGATGTCTCGCGGGTTCTCTAGATCCCTCCAATTCAGAGCACTGCGCGGTTAGAGACGGAAGGCAGAGCTTGAGAAGAGCCGCCCAGAAGAGCAGCGTAGAGACCGCGCTCAGCGCCAGCTGCCGCGCTCACGTGTTGCTCCAAACCCCTCCCCTTCTGAGTGCGGTGTGGCTAGAGGCGGAGTCCGAGCTAGAAAAGGCGACCTGGAGGAGACGGCAGCATTTCTTCTGCTTTTCCTCGCGCCTTGCTCTTCCTTCCCTCCTTCCTGGGGGTTTCATTCTCAGAGAGAGAAGGGAGAGTGCAGGTTCCCTTTCCTGCTGCCTGGGACTTTCATTCACAGAGAGATAAGGGAAATGGGTGGGGGTTCCCTTTCCTCCTTCTTGGGGCTTTCATTCTAACTGAGATAAGGAAAGGGGGGTCAGGGGTTCCCCTTTCCTCCTTCCCCAGGCGTACAATCTAATAATATGTTATGTTAAGAAACATTGAATAAAAGTAAAATTAAACTTTTTTTGACCCATGACTTTTCCGTGACTTTTTATCTTTTCTACCATGACCTAGTCATGACTTTTTAGAAAAAATACCATGACAGAACCTTAGCTCTAATCATGATCTACCTCTTGGCCAACCCTTGACAACTCATTGCCCAGCTGATCTCTAATTCCCTTTATAGAACAACAGTGTTTTTGTTGATTTGATTGACAGAGGTACACTGTTCAGTCAGGAAAAAATTTCAAAGCTGCGCCAAGAACCCAAAGGTCCCAACCCCAAGATATGGCCAAGGGCCACAAGACAAGCACACACCTCTTTCCCACCGCTCTTGGTTTCAGATTGTCTGGCAGAGCTATTTCTCCACAGTCCTGGCTGTTGAGATTCTAAGGGTGAAACCAGAAGTGACCATCGCTCGGCAGCAGTCCAACCCAAGCCGGGTCTGGAAGCCACAGTGGACATGGTCTGGACCAGGTCATGGGGCCAACAGACATGCCTGCGACTGGGGTGCTGGGGAGGGCAGAGAGCACTGCGCCCAGCACCCCACCCCTCACCATGACGGCTAGCCATTGTGGACCGGACCTAGACCGACATACCGGCCCAGGAACAGACATTATAGCCCACTGTGGTCTGCTTTGGCCCAGTCAGGCGGGCCTTAGCTCAGGCAGTGACTTTGGGGGTTTCCCGAGGTCAGAACCAGGGCTAGCTGCCTACACCATCTCAGGCCAACATCTGGTGGCACCTGAGGTTCGAGACAAAGCATAACATAGTGGGTCGCTGTCATGTCTGCTTTTACTCTGAGGAGAGGTGCTATGAAGACAAACACAGGATAGGCCGCATAGGAGCTGGGACTGGCCCTGGCTGAGAGCCACACTTGAACTGGCCAAGAGCCATATATGGCTCCTCTGGTCACAGTTTGCCCACCCCAGGCAAACAAGGTACACGTTGCCTTTAGGTAGGCGACAATGATGCCTTTGATCTTGAAGCCCTCGCTTATTATTAATGCCAGAGATTATCACAGCAAAACAAAGGATGTCATTGCAACCGGGATTATGAGAAACCCTATTGTTATTACAACCCTGTGCCCTCAGCTACACCAGTGCCTGGTTGAAATAACTCTGCTGCAAATGAATGGAATTATTGTGTAACTCAAGGCAGGCTTGGGCTCCGTCTTGCATCATCAAAGAACCAGTCCTGGGACACAAGCCTACATTTGCCAGGTGCGCAGGCAGTTTACGCCCACGTAAGTGGCACTGACAAAGTGCCGCACTAGAGTTCAATAGATGCCGAGTACTGGTTCACAGCAAGGAGTGTCGGTGTGTAGCATAAACCATGATTGCTGGGCTTCCGCCTGCAATCCATTCCATCTGTAATGCGGGAGTGCAGATTCTGCAGAACACTCTTCTGTAACCGGGTGGACTTTTAACCACCCTTATATCCTGACTGGCCTGAGGGGGAGCTGTTTGTGTGGCATCACATGTACAAATGAGCAATGGGCAATGATCATGGGCCCCCGTAGAACCTACTCCAGGAAATGCCCTGCCCTTTTGACATGGCCATGTACATACAGGGACAGATTTTTCAAAAGAGTTCGGGGCCAACTCTTCAAATGCTGCTTTGGCCCCCCCCAAAACAGGATCAGCTTTTCAAAAATGCCGAGACCCTGGAAATCCAACTGTACCTCCCATGGCCAGACTTTCAGAAAAGCTCAGCACTATGCATAAATGGGAGATAAGCCCTGTCGAGAGTCTGGCCCAGACAGTTGGATCTTGTTCCTACTAGCATCAATGGGCTTTTTTACACACACCTTAAAATGCTGGTCTTTCAATCTTCTACGTTTACAAGTCCACAAGTACGTTCCGGATGCATTGTTCGCATACACACACACACTGCCCTGAGGCAGCCCCTGGATGCATTCTTCACACACACACTGCTCTGAGGCAGCCTAAAGTAGCCGCAGCTGTAGACGTGAGGGGCTGCCATGGAAACCAAGTAACCGCAGATGCCTGGAGCAAAGCAGTTTACCAGGAGAACTTTTTACACACAAACGTTCTGGGAGAAGTTCTATACAGAAGTTCAAAGAGCCGGATGTTTAAGATCTGGGTGAGTGATTTAGACACACAAAAAGTTCAGGATGTAACAGCAAACATTCAGGAGAAATGTGTGTGTAAAAACACCCAATGACATAATTCCTTCTCATTTCAGTGGGATCAAGATTTGCTGCCTAAAGACCAGGAGTGATTCCCTTTCGCCAGCTACACAAAATGGTTAGATAGTGTATAAAATGCGTGGCACGTCAGCATGCTCGATCTGCTAGTCCTCATTCCCAGCAAGAGGTGTGGCCATCATTGTGATGCGTGGCAGGCAAGGGGATGAGGTTGCACACCTCTATGAGCCCTTTGGGGGGAAATGGGTAGAGGCAAAAGAGCTCTCCTACTCTTTTCTGACATGGCCACGCCCCTTCCCAAGGGCTGTGATGTCATGATGCTCAGAAAGGTGGGGGAAAGTGTATTATTATTATTATTATTTATTATTTATTATTAGCAAGCATTTATATAGCGCAACCAATGTACCTGGTGCTTTACAAAGTAATGGAATAGACATGGTCCCTGCCCTAGGGCTTACAGTCTGAGAGACGGGTATTAGAAAGGGAAGGGAGATCTCTTTTTGAAACTCTGTATCTATAAGTAGAACAGAAAATGGTTTACTTCCTTGGAAGATAGCCCCTAGTGCTTGAACTTAGCTTTGTAAACACTATTGGAGAAGTGGGCAAACTGCGGCCCTAGAGTACTCCCGCTGCCTGAACCTCCTCTCTGCCAACTCCTCCCTCGACCCTCTCCAGTCCGGCTTCCGCCCCCTCCACTCTACTGAAACTGCCCTGGCCAAGATCACCGATGATCTACTTGTCGCTAAATCGAAGCGCCACTACTCCGTTCTTGTCCTCCTTGACCTCTCTGCCGCCTTTGACACTGTCGACCACTCGCTCCTCTTGGACTCCCTTTATTCTTTGGGCTTCCGTGGCTCTGTCTTTGACTGGTTCTCCTCCTACCTCTCTGACCGCTCCTTTAATGTCTCCCTCCCCGAGTCGACCTCCCCCTCCCTTCCCCTCTCGGTTGGGGTTCCCCAAGGTTCTGTCCTTGGCCCTCTCCTCTTCTCTATCTACACCCGGTCCCTTGGTGAAATTATTGCCTCCCACGGGTTCCAATACCATCTCTATGCTGATGACACCCAACTCTATCTCTCTACCCCCTCTCTCTCCTCCTCTGTCCGCTCACGCCTCGTCGACTGCCTCTCTGATATCTCCGCCTGGATGTCCCGACGCCAACTCAAACTGAACATGGCCAAGACTGAACTCCTCATTTTTCCTCCCTCCCCCTCCTCTCCCTCTGACCTGACCGTCTGCATTGACGGGGTCACCATCCGTCCTGTTCTCCGTGCCCGCAGCTTGGGCTTCATTTTTGACACGCACCTCTCCTTTAAACCTTACATTGACTCTGTGGCCAAATCCTGCCGATTCGCTCTCCTCAACATTGCCCGCATTCGCCCCTTTCTATCTGTCTCCTCGGCCAAAATCCTTGTTCATGCCATGGTTATCTCTCGCCTCGACTACTGCAACCTCCTCCTTGCTGGCCTCCCTCGCTCCCACCTGTCCCCCCTTGTGGCGATCCAAAACTCTGCCGCCAAGGTCATTCACTCTGCCCGTCGCTTCGACCATGTGACGCCTCTCCTCCTCTCCCTTCACTGGCTCCCCCTTCCGGAACGTATCCTGTTCAAACTCCTGGTTTTCACGTTCAAATCGCTCCATGACCAAGCTCCCCCTTACCTCTCGGACCTAATCGCCCTACGCGCTCCTGCGCGCGCTCTCCGCTCTTCCGCTGTCCCCTCCCTCGCTCTCCCTCGCTTCTCCTGCTCGCCCAACCGCCTTCGTCCCTTCTCCCTCGCTGCCCCGCATGCCTGGAACTCCCTCCCTGCCGACGTCCGCCTCGCCTCCTCCCTCCGCTCCTTCAAATCCCTCCTCAAGACCCACCTTTTCCATGCTGCCTTTCCCAATGCCCTCTAGTCTTTCCCCTTGCTCTTACTGTCAGCCCTCCTCTGCTGACTGCTGCTACCGACCACCTTGTAACCAAGCCAAGTACACGCACCTGAGACTTCGCATCCGCCTGAATGTTTGTTTGTCTTCTCCCATGTCTCTCCCGCTGTCCCCTCTCCTTGTCTCCCCCTCCTTGTCTTTTAGATTGTAAGCCACAGGTAGGGACCGCAGCTGATTATATGTTCTGTACAGCGCCAGGTTGTTGCTGGCGCTTTATAAATGTTTAATAATAATAATAATAATAGGGTTGAAACAAGTTCTCGCCTAGGGCGAAATTCTTGTAGAGAATGGGCTTCTCAACGAGATTTTCTAGGTTCAGAATCTCGCAAGAATCGACGCTCTCGCCGGCATTCTCGTGAGATTCTCAAAAATGGCCACTGGGCAGCAGCGCATTTGCTGAATGGCCCCCAGCGGCCATTTGTGCATGTGCAGAATCTCACGAGAATCTCACGAGATTCTTGAGAAACCTCAAAAAAATTCTCTGTACATGTGAGAAATGTCAGCTGGAGGGCTGCGCATGCGCAGAATGCTCAGGCCGGCCCGTTGTGCCTGCGCGGAGCAGTTTCAAGGGTCTTGAAAATCTCGCGAGATTCTCGAGAACCTTGGTGAGATCTCATGAGGTCTTGCCAGCGTTGCGAGAATCGCGTGTGTTCTCGCAAGACTGCGTTTGCATTCTCTTTTCAGCCCTACCCTAGACGTGGCGCGTTGTACCCATTATGGTAAGTGGATGTGGCTGTAGGGGTTAGGAAACGTGCCCACCCTTGCACTATTATTTATCTATTTATTTATTTAGACTTATATGCCACCCTTCCCATAATGGCTCAGGGTGGCTTACAATCAATAAAAAAGAAACCTGAAAACATATGAAAACCCCAACCCCCTCCCCAGAAACCCTACCCCTAAAATCTTCTCTAACCCCAACCGCAGACAGCCCCCCAACCAACCCCAGTTCCTATCCCCATCTCCCAAATGCCTTCCCAGACAAAAACATTTTGCACTGCCTCTGGAAGACTCAGGCTCAAGTGAACCTCCGGAGGAAGGGAGTTCCACAGCACCGAGGCCGCGACCGAGAAACACCCCCCTGCGCACCCGCATCCCAGGATGAGAATAACAGGTGGAACCCGCAGGAGGATGCTCCCAGGTCCCCTCGACCCAGGGTGTCCAAGGTACCCACTTCCGCGTCCCCGCAGCCTTAGATTATACCCCACATCAGTCCCTGGTAGTCTGGGCTCTTATAGACTCGGGAGACTCAGGAAATTTCATCGATGCGGGACTAGTGCATCAACATCAAATCCCAACAGAACCCAAGGGGACACCAGAAGCCATTCATACGATTGATGGTTCTCCTTTGGTATCAGGACCCATCACCACTCAGATGAAGGCAGTATGTTTCACCATTGGACATCACCAAGAGACCCTCACTTTTGACGTGGTATGTTCCCCTCTTTTCCAGTTGGTGGTCCTGGGGCTACCATGGCTGCGTGCTCACAACCCCCACATCCGGTGGGCGGAAAAACAATTGCGTTGGACTTCAGAGTTATGTACACATGTTTGTTGCCGACCTCCTCCCACTCCGTAATACATGGCCGTCACAATAGAACCCGCAACACCACCATCGCAACTGCCCTCGGAATACCAAAACTACCAGGATGTATTTAATAAACAGGCTGCCGCAGGGTTACCACCCCACCGATCATATGATTGCCCTATTGATTTACAGCCAGGGGCAGAACCCCCTTTTGGGCGAATATATGCCCTTTTGAATCCTGAACTAGAGGTACTTCGGGTATATCTTGATGAAGCCCTAAAAAATGGGACCATTCGTCATTCTTGTTCCCCTGCAGGAGTTCCAATATTCTTCGTTCCTAAAAAGGATGGAGGGATCTGCCCTTGCATAGTTTATCGTGGGCTCAATGAGATCACTATCAAGAACCGATATCCATTACCTTTGATCCCTGAACTGTTAAATCGCCTTCAAGGGGCTCATATGTTTACCAAGCTTGACTTGCGGGGGGCATATAATTTAGTGCAAGTCAGGAAGGGAGACGAATGGAAGACCACCTTCCGGACTCGATATGGTCATTTTGAATATTTAGTTATGCCATTTGGCTTAGCAAATGCTCCAGCCACGTTCCAGCACTTTATAAATGACATTTTACGAGACTTATTGGATGTCTTTGTTATAGCTTACCTTGACGACATCCTTATTTATTCCCCCACTCCGCAGCTGCACGTAGAACACGTACGAAGGGTCCTTCAACGGCTCTGGGACCATCAGCTGTACTGCAAGCTAGAAAAATGTGCTTTTCATTTAAATAAAGTGTCCTTTCTGGGTTTCGTGATCACGCCTTCTGGTATCATGATGGACCCCCATAAGGTGGACACAATTGACAACTGGCCGGCACCAAAGGCAGTCAAACCTCTTCAACGCTTTTTAGGAAGTATTAATTATTACCGGCAATACATTGCCAACTACGCTGAAATTACCGTACCACTTACTTCCTTACTCAAGAAAAACCAGGAGTATGTATGGGGACCGGAGCAACAACGCAGTTTCCAGTTCCTGAAAAAGGCATTTACCTCAGCACCTCTGCTCCATCACCTGAATTTCCACCAACCTTTCCAAGTAGAGGCTGATGCCTCCAATAACGCGTTAGGAGCAGTGTTACTACAAGAAGACCCTTCCCAGCAACAAATGCTTCCCTGTGCCTACTACTCCCGTCAATTGAGCCCAGCAAAGCAAAATTATACTATCTTTGACAGGGAACTACTTGCCATTAAGACAGCATTCGAAACCTGGTGGCACTACCTAGAGGGAGCCCGCCACCCAGTTATGGTTGTCACAGACCACAAGAATTTGACGTATCTACAGACAGCCCAAACCACAAATGCGCGGCACGCCCGCTGGGCACTTTCTTTAGCCCGCTTTAATTTCATTATTCATTACCGCCCGGGTAAGCTAAATATTTTAGCAGACGCCCTCTTGCGCTACCACGAAGGCAGCAGCGAGGATCGACGGCACCAGGGCTCCTTGTTGGAACGTAAGGTCTTTGTACAACCTATGTGTCCCGCAACCAGTTAACTCGAGCTACAACCCAAGACCTACTTCCCAGCACTGACTTCGCATGCATTGAAGAAGGTGGACTGTTGAAACGTAATGGTCTTATTGTTGTACCACCCTCGTGTTATGCCCAGATATTATGGGCTCATCATGATGCGCCTATAGCTGGGCACCCAGGGTGGGAACGAACTTGCCAGTTACTCCGACAAAGCTATTGGTGGCCCACACTGACAGCAGATGTCCAATGCTACTTGACAAATTGTTCTACTTGCGCCCGTGTCAAGACATCTCGCCAAGCCCCCACAGGCCAGACCAGAGGTCGAGAACTATGGTCAAGCTTGATCCCGGCTGGGGGTTCACCGTGGTGAACATCTGGCTGGGACCAAACAGACGTTCTCGGAAATGCCACCATCACAGGGAATCCACTGGGGTTCACTGTGGTGAATGGTGTTTTCGTAACGTCTGAAATAGGAGTTAAAAAATAGGAGTGGGGTCTGATCAGACAGTGTAAGTAAGGAGAAGCCGAAATGAGTAATCTAGGGGTGCTAGGGAAAGCCTAGAAATACTGGAATATTGCATTCCACACACATATACATTTCCAGCATATTTTGAAGCTCTAAGCAATTACTGTTTATTCCTAACAAATGCAGCCTCTTGAAGGAATATACAAGCCCTGACTGCAATACCTCTCAAGTGATTAGCAGTTCTATAATGAAATAACCCAATGGAATTCCAGGCGGCACTTGTAGTAATATATCTCATCTTGGTTGCATATATTTGGGGAACTCAGATTTACAATGCAAAGCCAATACCAGTCACTTTATTTACGTGCTCACATCCAGGGTTGATTTGTAAGCTTCTACTTCGTCCTTGGGCAAATTATTCCAAGGTAGGGACATAAACACGGTCTCTTTAGCTCAGACAGTTTTATAAGCTTTTCTGCCTACAAAGATTTATTTATTTATTTTTGCATCAAATTGAGCAAGGTCAAGGTTTTCAAACTCCCGGGGACAAGTTATTTTGCAGTTGTTTGCAAAATATAGAAATAAATATAAAAATATAGAGTATCTCGGTATTCAACTTGGTTTTAGTGAGAACCGAGGAATCTGCCTGGTACTCGGTCCGGTACTTGGAACAACATACGGAACTTTTCTTGCTCCGATATATGATTACTTGGTACTTGAACAATACTCAGTACTCGGTTTTATTTTACTGAGTATTTTACCGAATACTGAGTAGTAGGGTGGCCATACCTCCCCTTTAAAAGATGCTTATGAAAAATACATGGTGCAGGGCTGCACTGGGACCAATGCAACCCTGCACCATGTCTTTTCTATAAGTGTCCTCTTTTAAAGGGGAGGTTATGGCCACCCTACTGAGTAGTGAGTATTCGTCTGAGTTTCCAAGGACTGGCTGAACAATCGGAGCCAGTCTTTGGAAACTCAGAAATACTTGCAAATGAAAATTTTACTATTTGTTTCAGTCCTACTGTGTACACACCGCATCCATACATGCTCAATACTAAACCTGGGGGGGAGGGGGGAGGAGCAGTTCCTCCAAACCTCCGAATAGCCACAATTTTATACTAGTTTTATTTATACCCATCTAATCCCTTTGAGGGTAAGTTATTCCTCAGTTCTGTTGCCGCTCCGTCAAGCAGCTCTCACTGTTTTTCCCCTCAGAAGTATTTCCTTGCAAAGATCAGGCTTCAAAGCATTAGCCTCCATTATAACCTGGGTCACTGAGTTCCACAGGTTAATTCAGGGGTGCGGAAACTTTTTCCTCTTGAGGACCACTTTGAAAATGAGTACAAGCTTCGAGAGCCACATAGACGTTAGGGGAGGAGGTGCATAAGGAATGTGCTCACGAAGGGGAGGGTGCAGACCATGGATCTGTCCTATTCTTGTGTGTACATTCTCATCTCTGCTGACTTCCCCAGAGCCGTTTTTCAGTGCTTTGGAGGAGGAACTGCATCCAGGGGCCAGATCCAGGAACTGGGTTGTTGGGGGAGGCCATTGACAGGGTGGCTCCGAGACGTCTTCTCCCTCCGTCTCGTCACCGCAGGGCCTCTTGTGGCGCTTTTAAACGAGACAAGAAACACAGCTGATCCTTTGATCAGACGCCTTTCTTTGTGCTCGTTTAAAAGTATAACCTGCTTTGAAGCTGGGTCTTCCCCGCGTTAGACCTGCCCGGCGATCCTTCCCCCTCTAACGCGGATCCCCGATGTGCCGGCTTTAAGCCGCACTTCCGGGTCCCTTTTCTAGAGTGCACATGCGCAGAAGGACGCACATGCACACATAGTCTCTGTGACGGGTCTGATGCTCTTCTGAACATCAGACGAGTCGTAGAGAGGAAGGCGGGGGGGAGATGCTGGCAGTGAACGATCCCGCTTGTGAGCGGGATCATTGAAAAGCGCCCTTGGTTTACTGAGGGGCTGCAGTGTATGAAACAGGTAGGTAGGCTAGAGCAATGCTGGCGTCAGACTCGCTCTGAATCTGACCGACTTCTCCATAGGACCCACTTGCGGTCCTATGTTGAGGCTGTGAGGAAAGCAAAGAAGGAATTCTTTGCTGCCCTCATAGTGTCTGCGAAGTCGCGCTCAGTGGAGCTGTTCCGGGTGGTGCGGGGGCTGGTCAGTCCGGCCTCCCTCTGCCTGGGCAGGGACTTGTCCCAGACCCGCTGTGAGGAATTTGCCACCTACTTTGCAGACAAGATCGCTCAGATCCAGAGTAACTTTGACACCGGATTGGAAGCAGTAAGCGAGGGGCACGAGGTTATGGAGGCACCGTCTGGCCGATCTTTCTGGGATGAGTTTCAGGCAGGGCCGGCCCCAGGGTTTGTGAGGCCATGTGCGAAGTCTTGGTGTGGGGCCTAATTTGCATAATTAGCCCCCACCTAATTATGCAAATGTATACATTTACATAAAACTTACTCCCTCTGGACAGGAAGAATTCCCATTCTCCACCTCTCCGAGCAACCATGGAGAAGCATGGCCTCCTAATGCTTCCCCCCCTCCCCAGCCGAGTGTCTACCA
>QEPC01003143.1:2056222-2144387 GCA_003113815.1 Sphenodon punctatus | reverse complement strand
TACTTTAGAGATTGTGATGAGGCACAGGACAGGCGGCAGTCTCCAAGGTAAATTTGGTATGACATCAAAACATAAGGTGGTGTCTCCTTACTTTTTCACGGGATGGGGGAAGGGAGTGTGAGGGTCCCCCCCTCCCCCCCCCGCAGTCCTTCTAATGAGCGATGGTTATTAATGCAAGTAAACTTTATTTAATTGTATGGGAGTAACTTTGGACTGAAATTTGTAGGGGATGCTGACCCACATAAGCTCAGCCCCCTATCTCTAGAAGAATTTGCGGAGGATGTATCCCCTTCTACATTGACCCCCATGTTTAATTGCATGCTTCTTGCCATCGCAGCCGCTGGGGAGGTGGGGGATGAGGGAGAACACATTTTGTGTCTCCAAGGTGATGACAGTGTTTTTGTTCCTTCCTCTTGGGGTGCTAGGGAACCCTGGGTTGGCTTGGAGGTCTAAGTTATACAAATGTGGATAAGTATAATATGGAGCTCCTCCCCAGGGCGGGATTCGGTTTGCGTTGCTTGCTGGCTGAGTTATTCTATTCTTCTGTCTCAGGGCGGTGAGGAGAGGCGCCGAGGTTTCCTGCTATCATGGGGGCGCAGGACCGGCCTCAGTGCTGCTTTGACATAGAAATCAATAGGGAGCCAGGTAAGATTTGAGGCTCTGTATAACTTCCATTTATTTATTCAAGCAGATGCATCCAGTTGTCATAGCTGCTAAGGTCTTGATCCAAGAGCTAAGGGAGAAACTCAGGCAATTGGGAAGGTTGCTGGTGGGTTTGAATAACTATTAAGATGCTTGTGTTCTAGTACCTTATAAAACATTCCAGTCGTAATGCTAGTCTAGAATTTTTCTTTAAACGGATACTGAACTACAGGGTGTGGTGAAATTAATGTTTTGTATATCGACGAAAGCACCATAAGGTGCTAAGTGCTTACCAGTTGCAAAACATATGGCAATAGTGCATGCTGTTTTGTTATAGCTTTTTGATCGTTTGAACAAAACAATGGTAGAAACGGAACTGGTGAAAGAACCAGTTGGAGAGTGTGGTGACAGCACTGTGAACATTTTTAGCTTAGCATACCAGGCAGGCCTATAAAAGTAGACAAATATAGCCAAGCATAATAAACTGCTTGCCAATCTGGGATTTGAAGAGGGGAAGGGAAAACAAGACTGAAAATTCACTAGCCAGCTCAAAATTTTACTTGCCAGTAGCAAGCAGACACTGTGGATTTCTGCAAGCTCTGGCATCGTATGATTATCTAAGAGGTAGCAGTTGTATCAGATCGGTGATTCTCAGGTTAAGCATCATGTACAGCCATCACTGTGCTTGTGACAGATAATATTGAAATAGTATCATATAGCTTTTGTGATATCAAATAACAATACTTGCCTGTGGAAGTTTTGATCTTTAAATTTAATTTGCTGCGACTGCAGGTATCACTGGACAAGAGAGCGTAAGGTCTCTTCTATACCTAGCTCCACACGAAAATTAGTGTGGTCTACTACTTATGAGAGACCTGAATTCCGATCCTTAGCTTAATTGACTGACTTTTATGTGCCTCGCCGTGTGTGTAAATTGGTAATATTTGCCAGTATCTTGTTTTGAGAGAAGATATTTGTGAAATGATTTGAAAGTAGTACTGTATAAATGCTAAGTGCACACATGCCAAAGTTTTAAGGGATGAATATTTCTCCACACATTTTCTGGCTCCCCTCTCCCCCCAACAATGTTGTCCTGAAAGCTTTTAAACTTTGTACGAAAATAAGAGCACTTGGGGGGGGGGGGGGGGAGGAGGGTACAGTACTTCCAAATTCCTCCCAAATTGAAGTGCATATGGGAGCCATGTGGCTTGCTTCCACTCTTTCCTAAAATGTTTAGAAGCTAGAATGGTTTTGCAATTTCAATAACTTGTTCCAAGAATAAGAATATTTTGCACACCATGATATCACATTTACTACATTATTTACATTATTCTACATTATTATTATTAGCATTATTATAATTTACACTATTCTATGCCCATGATATCACAAGTATCCTTGTGCTGCAGTCTGAATACTTTTGCTTTTGGTTTAAAAAAACAAAACAATACTCTTGAGGTAATATAAAATGTGCAGTTCCTGTAGTTTTAAATCTCCTCTTGTCTAGAGAAGAAAGGAATTTGGAAACCAAACTTATAATTTGGTGAATTTTACATTTTTGATAGCAGACCTCAGATGGAGGGTACAATCATCCACAAAATTTACAGGCTTCCAGTAGCATTCTGGGCACAATTCAAACTACTGATTTTGACCTATAAAGCCATAAACAGCCTGGGCCCCTACATATTTAAAAGACTGCCTGCTTATGTTCCCTAAGTTCAGCTGCCTGTGGGTGCCCTCTTGCAGGTTCGTTTACCTGCCCTAAGCCCATATAATGGTTGTGTAATAGCTAAGTGCATAGTACTTGAACCAGGAGGTAGTGGGGGCACCCTGGTTCAAGTCATGCCTTAGCCAGAAACTCACTGACTGGGCCAGTCACATTATTTTCTCCACCTAATCTACCGCACAGGCTTGTTGTGAGGATTAAAAGTTGTGTTCCTTATATGTAAAGCGCTTCGAATGCTATATAAAAATAAAGATGATGATGATTATATAGCAAGGGTGCACAGAGAGGAGTTCTCAGTGGCTGCTCCACAGCTATGGAATTTCCTTCCCCTAAAGCCTGAACATTTTCTCGAGCTGGTGGGGTTAGCTTTGGAGAGTGGTTTTTATGGGAATTTTATACAGGTTTTTATTTTTAATATATTATATTGTATTTATAAAGTGAACTACTTCCAGCCTTTGGTGAAGGGTGGGTTAAAATCTACATAAAGTCAGTGGCAAAACTCCCCATGTCTTTCATAGTGGATGTTTGTGCACAGAGTGATAACTTCATGTTTGTGTGAGTCATCTTCACTCCTGACAGTGACCTGTGGCGTCTGTCTGTCGTCTTGGATGGATTGTCATCCCCTGATCTCTTTGCTTGGGAACTTGTAAGGAAATGCCAGCAGCCAAACAAGGGTGTAACCAAGGGGGGAGGCTGTGCCTCCCATTCAAGTTCAGCGCCCCTCATTTGTTTTTCTTCGTCTGCTTTTGCCCTCCTCCTAGTTGTCCCTATCCCCAAGCAAAGGAGAGTGCTCCACCATTTGAGAGACCTTGGTTATGCCACTGCCAGAGCTGACATCACAAGCAGACAGTGAGGCAGAGTAACTGCGAGGGAAATGCAAAAGAAATACTGCGTTTTTAAGGGCAAGTGAGGTCTCGTGAAGGGAGGTAATTCCCATGCTTCCAGTATTGGAGCCAGAAAGGCATCCTTTAAAAAATGGAGAGTCCCAATGAGGTAAATAGGGAAGAGGATAAGGGTTGCCAAAGTAGATGTACAAAGTTAATAAGGCAGGCGGCCAAAAAGAAATTTGAGGAACAACTTGCTAAAGATGCTAAAACTAATAATAAAAACTTTTTCAAGTACATCAGAAGCAAGAAGCCTGCTAGAGAGTCAGTTGGGCTGTTAGATGACCAGGGGGTGAAAGGGGTGTTTAGGGAGAAAAAGTACATTGCAGAGAAGCTGAATGAGTTCTTTGTTTCGGTCTTCACTGCAGAGGATGTTGGGGAGATACCCACGCCAGAACCTTACTTTGTAGGTGATGTATTAGAAGAGCTGTCACAAATCAGCGTGACTCTGGAGGAGTTTCTAGAGCAAATTGACAAACTAAACACTAACAAATCACCAGGACCAGATGGCATTCACCCCAGAGTTCTGAAGGAACTCAAATAGGAAATTGCAGACCTACTGTTAGTAATTTGTAACCTATTGCTAAAATCTGCCACTGTTCTTAAGGACTGGAGGGTGGCAAATGTAACCCCGATATTTAAAAAGGGATCCAGAGGTGATCCTTGAAACTACAGACCAGTAAGCTTGATGTCTGTGCCAGGCAAAATGGTAGAAACTCATTTAAGAACAGAATCGCTGGGCATATTGATAAACATGACTTAATGGGGAAGAGTCAACACGGATTTAGCAAAGGTAAGTCATGCCTCACTTGGAATTCTTTGAAGGTGTAAATAAGCATGTGGACAAGGGAAACCTGGTAGATATAGTGTACCTTGATTTCCAGAAAGCATTTGATAAGGTCCTGCATAAAAGACTCTTGAGAAAATTAAAAAGTTATGGGATAGGCAGTAGTGTCGGTAACTGGTTAAAGGATACGAAGGGAAAGGACTGAATGGTCAGTTTTCAAAATGAAGAGATGTAAAAAGTGGTGTGCCCCAGGGATCTGTATTGGGGCTGGTGCTGTTTAATGTATTCATTAATCATCTGGAAAAGGGCATAAAGAGTGAGGTGATCAAATTTGCAGATGACACCAAGTTATTCAAGGTAGTTAAAACATGAGCAGACTGTGAAGAACTGTAACAGGATATTACGAGACTGGGGGCCTGTGCACTTAAATGGCAGATGAGGAAATTTAGTGTGGACAAGTACAAAGTGATGCTCGTAGGGAAAATAAACCAAACTATGAGTACACAATGCTGGGTACTAAGCTAGGAGTTACCACTCAGGAAAAGGATCTGGGAGTGATTGTGGACAATACACTGAAATCCTCAGCCCAGTGTGCAGCAGCAGTCAAAAAGCAAACAGAACGTTAGGAGTTATTCGTAAAGGGATAGAGAATAAAACTGAGGATGTCATAATGCCGCTATACAAATCAATGGTGCGAACAAACCTGGTATTTTGTGTGCAGTTCTGGTCGCCTCATCTCAAAAAAGACATAGCTGAACTAGAAAAGGTACAGAGAAGGGAAAGGAGAATGATAAAGGGTATGGAACGGCTTCTGTACAAAGAGAGGCTTGACAAGCTGGGTCTCCTCAGCTTAGAGAAGAGAAGACCGAGAGGACATGCTAGAGGTTTATAAAATCTTGAGTGTTGTGGAACAAGTAGATAGGGAATGGTTATTTACCCTCTCAAATAGTACTAGAACTAGGGGACACTCCATGAAACTAGCCCCGGCAGATTTAAAACAAATAAAAGGGAAGTACTCTTTCACTCAACGCATAATTAACTTAAGGAATTTGTTGCCAGAGGACGTTGTCAAGACCGGTAGTATAGCTGGGTTTAAAAACGGACTGGATAGGTTCTTAGAGAGTAGGTTCATTAATGGCTATTAACCAAGTCGCTTACGAGATGAACTTCTTACTGTCGGGAACTGGGAGTGAACAACGGGGAATGGATTGCTCATTGTGACGGTTGGTTCTTCTCCCATGCGATCGAGATTGGCCACTGTCAGAGACAGGATGCTGGGTTTGATGGACCATTGGTCTGACTCAGTATGGCACTACTTATGTTCTTATGGAGGATCCTGCCTTCCCACTTATTTGAAGTTTAATTTCCCTGCTTGTGGGAACCCACGGAGGTTAAAATGAGTTAGGAGATATACCTCTCAAAAAGCCCTCATGAAAACAAACTGCTAAACTAATCCTGAAATCTAATGGTAGATCTAAATGTCATAGTTTGTTTTTCTTAAAAAAATAATCACCAAATGCTTTCTGGGTTATTATTAGATGAAGTGGCAGCAGTTGGAGTAAGTTAGTCATAGCTAGTCGCTTATCAAAGATTCTTGTAGTGAAGAGAAATGTTTTTCCATATGCCACCAGAGATTGTCATCTCTGCCTTTGTCCGGTATTAGGAGGAAAAGAAGGCATGAAGTTTCAGGCATGAAGACATGAAGTTTCAGATCGAACTCCAGGAGCCAAATTTTTTTTTCAGTCACCAGACTTTATCCTGATATTAAACAGTTCTTGCTCCACGACACCCTAGAACCAGTCACCAGTCTCAGTTTTCTGGGTGCCAGTGGCTCCCAGGTATGGTGGCCAGATATGCAAATTTTGGAGGACACTTATGAGAAATACAGGTTGCAGGGCTGCATTGGAGTCAGTGCAGCCCTGCAACCTGCATTTTTCATAAAGGTCCTCTAAAATTTGCATATCTGGCCACTCCCCAGGTGCCTGCAAATGTCATGCTCTGAGAAGGATATGGCTCCACAATAGCAGGAGCCCAATTTGTATTTTGGATACTAAAATAACACCCTGTGCATTCCTGGATGACAAAAGTCTAAACTGTTTCCTATTCTTCTACCACAACTTCAAACTGACAAACTGGAAACACCAGTTAAAAGTATGGAGGCAATGTAAAGGGAAACAGAATAGTACATGTAATTGTTTGATTTCTTTTGTTTGTTTATATATATATATAAATTATGAATTGCCATGGGTAACTGAGCTTGGTGAAGGAGACACATAACAAGTCTTATGTCCTGCAATGTTTCTTTTTATGTGGGTGTTTGTTTTGCACAGTTAGATTTGAGTTTTACGGTGCAGCTGGAATGTTTAGGGTGTTAACAGACAAGACAATAAATCACCTGCTGCAGCCCAGGTTTGGTCAATGTATTCCCCTCCCCCCTTCAAATGTTTAGCATTTAGATCCTAATTGTTTGTATTTCTTGTGCATTTGGGCAGCCCGCCATTCACAGTTTAGCACAACAAGCCTAATATTATTATTATTATTATTATTATTAGTTTTTGTATAGCGCCAGCTGTGTACCTGGTGCTTTACAGAATAATAAGATAGATGCAGTCCCTGCCTATGGCTTACAATCTAATAGAGACAGAGCGGGGAGACAAGGAGAGGGAACATAGGAAGAGACAAGGGATAAATAATATTCAAGCCGATGCACAGTCTCAGGTGCACGTGCTTGGCTTGGTTAGGCAGGAGTCTGCGGGCAGGGCAGACAGTAAATATTGAAAGGACAGTTCTAGCAGGCATCGGGAAAGGTGGCGAGGAAGAGGTGGGTTTTGAGGAGGGATTTGAAGATGCGGAGGGAGGGGGCAAGGCGGATGTGGGCAGGGAGGGAGTTCCAGGCATGGGGGGCAGCAAGGGAGAAGGAGCGAAGGCGGTTAGGGGAGACGAGGGAGAGCAGAGGAGGAGCGGAGAGTGCGTGCAGAAGTGTGTAAAGAGACTAGGGCTGAGAGGTAAGGGGGAGCCAGACTGGCAGCCACGTTACAGTCTAATTGGCAAGATGCAGACACGTGGGCGCACATTAGCCTGCATTCACCCATACGATGGGCTCCGCATGTTCCAGGACCACACTGCGAGTGAAAACTGCGTGGCTAGTGGGGGCTAATGAACGGGCAGGTGGATGCCTACCTGACTTTTTGGATAGAGGTAATGGAAAAAATAGATGGAAATTATATGAAGAACAAGTGCTTGACATTATCATAGCCCTGTGAGAGATTACTAGCGTGGAACCTTTGTTCTTTATGCTTAATACACATTTAGCTCTCTCTAAGTCTACTAGAAAAACACTGAAATAATGCAAAACGTGTATGATAGAGACAGACCCTTTATAGTACCTGCTTTCTCAAACAGCTGGGACGCCAGCACATGCTTGCTTGAACTTCCTTTTTGCACTGTGATGTGAAACCTACATCTAGACTGTGCATTAAATATGCCAAATGCATTTCAAGGTGTGGATAAGAGCTTTCCTATATAAATACTTGTGATATATTTAGTATATAAATAATCATCATCCATCGCTACCATCCGTTTTAAAAGAAAGAAGGATAACTGGTCTCGTGGAACAGTCAGTGTTACATCTGGGTGTTGGGTTTTTTTGTATTGTGAATGACAGACTTGAGGAGCATAATCCTTTCATTCCTCCAGGAAAACAGTCTATTTTGTGTCCCCCATTTCCGTTATCCTTCCAATTCAGTTTGCACTCTTTCACAAACACCTTCTCTTCGTTTGCTCTTTCTTTCCCCCCCCCCATCTGCTCCAGTTCCCCTTCTTTTTCTTCTCATTTACCATCTCCCTTTCTTCTGTAGTAATGTTATCAGTCTCATTTTCTCTCTGCTTTCCAATTTCTTTCCTTGTGTCCAACCTTGCAGGTGCTTTGGGGGCTTTGAAAATCAGTCAAGTAACCAGGATAAGAGGCACAAGACAAGTCACATTTTTGCATTGGTCTAGCTATGTACAATACCAATCCAGGGCAGGCTTTTGTCTTTTTCTTTTCTCCTTTAGTCATGCTTTCTTTCTCGTATTAATGGGAGTGTCACTCAAGAATGATCAAAATGAATATATTTAGTTACGTAAAGTGCATGGTCTTTGAGCTGATAGGCTGCTGTTGCTGGTGTCTTAAAAGCTGCAGTGCTTGTGCATCCCTTGTATTGGCAGCACTCTACGACAAGGTTCCGAACGGAGCTGGTTCAAAGTGACTTGCTGCTGAGAGAGAGAGAGGGCCGCAAGTGGAGTGGGTAATAAAAAAACCCCAAGAGTCTCTAGATGTGTTCAGGATTTCCTTGGGAGGGAAAGGTTGCAGGCTTATCTTCTGGTTGAAGGTAGTTGCAGTTTGTGAACAACAGATATTGTAACCTGTATGAACTTATTTTTTATTTAAAACCATTTTAAATAAATTGTAAGTCTGTTAATAGAGAGAGTGCAATCCTAGTGGCGGCGTACGCCGCCCGCCGGCGCAGTGCCTGGCCAGGTGGGCATGCCATGTACGCATGCACGCAGAAAGCCCCTGCCTATGCGATACACACACCCCAGGAGCCCATACGCCCCACAGCACAGGTGATGGAAGAGGCACGGCTCCTGTCCCTTCCCCCCAGCTGCAGGTGTGGGGGGGCTCGGGGCAGGGGAGTTGCAAAGGCAGGGGCACGCCGTTGCTCCAAGCAGCTTCCTGTGCACGTACGGCTTATATGCCCAGGCAAACGGACACCATGCCTCACGTAGGCGCGGTTTAATAGGGCCTCCGGGATTGCACCCAGAGTCTGTTTAATAAGGAGAAATCCTTCAGGTATGCACCGGTTAGTGCCATAGATGCATAACTGGTCAGCTCAGTTATAGTTTTTGTAACCCAGGGGTGGAGAAGCTCATGCCCAGGGGCTGAATATGGCCCATGACAAGTGTTTGTGTGGCCCATTTCAAGTTCCTGGATCTGGCCTTTAAATCTAGTTCTTACCTCCCAACTACTGAAAAACTTAATTCTGGATAAGGAATGAGGGTATACACACACAGGGCATTTTCACACAAGACCCTTGCCACCCACCCACTATACATGTTATAGGGCCACACTGCAGCCCTGCAACATGTATACTGGGTGGGAGGTTGGTTGGTAGGTAGTGGGTGGAGAGTGTCTTGTGTGAAAATGCCCAAAGAGAGAGGACAGATCCATTATCTTGACCCTCCTTTTCTTGAGTGCACCCCTTAAGTACTCCCACCTTCTGTATGGCTCTCAAATCTTGTACTCATTTTCCCCTGGACGGCTCCCCCACCTCTGTTGTACTCTGATTAGATGGTGTAATCTTTATGAATAGAAATGGAAGCTGAAGAAATTATTGGGGTGTTTGATTCTCTTGGAGACAAGGTGAGACCATTTTTTAAAAGAGAAAATAGATTTGCTTAGGAAAACTAGGTCACTTTCCATCTTGCATTAGAGAGTTTTATTTTTGGCTGTGTATGGGATTCAGGTTTAAAAATAGTTGGGCTCAGTGTCTCGGGAAGGGAGAAAGATAAGACAGACCTTTTGTCTAGCAGACACTGCAGTCAGTTCTTGCTTGTTAAATTCACACCAGTAATTGCATACACATTTTTGTGGGTGGCCTTATTTAGGAAAGTTTCTACCCGGTACTTTTTAGTTCAATTTAATTGCCTATGTGGGTGAGGGGTTATTTTCCAGGGATCAAACCTGTGCAACTCGTCTACTATATTCAGGGACCCGAGTTCACTGCACCAAAAAATCTTAAATTCTGCAACCAGTGAAGCCAAATTCTGCAAATTCACCGTGAGCATTAATCGTTGCATAATTAACTTGATTTGCATAACTATGGATGCTGGGAAGCAAATTTACAACAGGTTTGACATGGAATCACAACTTTGCTAATCAAACACGACTCAAATCCTCTGGAATTTCAGCACCCCAGAATTCCCACCTCATATTAAAACCCCAGACCTCCCTCACCCAAACATAGGGCCTTCAGACCCCACCCACCCACAATTCATCTCCCAGGGGCCTATTTACCCTCGGGTCATGGTCAAACCTCCCGGACAGACGGCAGCTGCAGCAGCAGTTTTAGTTTGGGGTCAGGCGACAAGTTTATGCCTAAGCCAGGATTTAAAGATCCTGCAGACAGTCCCCACTGCCGTTTCACTGCAGTTTCAGCCTGGCACTGTGAGGATTGGCTGATTCTGCTAAAATCACTGCAAATTGCAGCAACGCAGTCAACACAGGTCCCTGATAATAGACAGGTGCTGAGTGCCTCCCCAGCAGGATATCCAGTTTATGCAAAAGCACATTAAGCACTGTGGAAATTAGGTATATACTTTGATAAATCATAGTGCTCCCTTTGTCTGTCATATTCAGCCACCGTCTGATTGGATTGTAATCTCTTTGGGGCAGGGATCATCTTTTGTTGCATTCGTATGTTGCCTACCATAGCAGAGCCATTATGAACCATAGGCACAATGCCAAAACCCAATAGAAAATTAGAAATAAGGCCTATTGTAGTGAGAGCGCATCTCTGTGCAGAGGAAACTGTCCTGAATTACTCCCTCAAGACTATATTAGGACCCATATTGTGGTGGTTTAGAAGAGAATGCTTTTGGCAAGGTTGTTGGACCCCAAGATTCTGCTAATGTTGCCTCCTACCTTAATCTTGAATTTCTGATTGACACAATGTGTCCATATCCAAAAGAATCTCTTTCCTTCTCAACTCCTCTTATGATGGAGAGAGTGAGGGAGGTATCTCCCATGAAGATTGGAATGTTCCCTTCTGGGGTTTTTGTTTTTAAATAGAGCAAAATAATGGTACGGATGTAACTCATCAGGAAAAATTGGAGAATGCTTCTACAGTGCTCTTAATTGAAACTGCAGTTGTTCAGTTTTGTTTAAAATTGCTGTAACCTCCCCGCCCCCTTGAAATCCCTCACACACACACCCCCAAGTCTAGCTAAGGTTGATACTAATAGAATGGAAGGTCTCTGAAGAACCTTAAATCGCAAAAAGGTCTGAGGGGGGAGAATCTTACTTATACAGAGGCAGCCTTAATTTAATTCAGAGGTTCCCAGATTACGGATTACGATGACCCTAAACGGTTCTGTGCCATCTGTGGATGGGGTCTTAATCCTGATATATACTGCTGTTTCGGGACACATGATTATATTTTTCCTGAAATGGGTCACTGGCTAGCATAAATTGCTTTTTTGTTTTTGTTTTTTTCTTGCTTGAAGAGAGAGCTGTATCTTGATTCTATACCCAACTTCTTTCTTGACTGCAAAATAATGACAATCTAGCCTGGCCTAGATAAATCTTTCTCTGCTCCAGTATGGATTTAGTTTCCTTACTTTTCCAAACTAGCTGGCAAGATTTTCTGGTATGTGTGCTTTTTCTTAAGGACTCAAAGCATAGTGGAATTCTCTGTAAAGTTTTTTTTTTTTTTTAATCAAACGTTGTTAATCAGTATGAGAGGGGAAGAAAAGATTTCCTCACCCACCACCACTAAGAAAAAATAAAGCAGAAATAATTCTATAGTAGTTTTTCAACAAATCTGGAGTAATCCACTATTTACTCCCCCCCCCCTTTTTTTAAAAAAAAAGGTAATGGAGTATTACCAGATTTGTACCACTAGAGGGTTCTCTTTAATAGTTAATCTGAAATCTCTGTGTAACACTAGAGGATGCTATAGCTTTGTGGTTCTTGCTTCATAACACCAAGTAACAAGCAAGATAATTGGCTTGCTGTGCACTTCATTTTATTTACCTTTTTTTTCACATTTGTCCCAGAGACTACAGCTTCCAGCAGCTGGAATACATGAATCAACTTATTCTGTTATTTTTACAGTAGTGTGTTGATTTCACTGTACAAACATGTAAAAAGGCGATTCCTATCCTGAGGAATTTACAGTCTGACTATAGACAATATAAGAAAAAGATACACAGAAAAAGGCAAAACTTTGACAGGATACAGTAGGATGACACACTAGACATTTAATTTTAAAAGCTATTGTCTGTGTTTTGAACATGTTGACATGCCTAGATAAAGTACTTTTTAAAGACACCGTAGAATTTTTTCTGAGACTTGTGAAGGGAAGTGATATGTAACTAGGAGTTTTGAAACTCACTTCAAATGCAGCAGGGGGCAGGGAACATCTTGCCTGAGGGCCAAATGCAGACTGCGACAAGCTTTTATGTAGCACCTTCCTAGTTCCTGATTCTGGTCCCTGGATCCGCTTCCCAACCCCAGCCACTTAGACACTGAGCTCAAGGGAAGGGATGAGGGCATGCACACAGGGACGGGGGACAGATCCATGATGTGGGGCCTCCTTTTCTAGAGTGCATCCCTTAAACACCAACACCCCCAACTTGCGTGTGGCCCTTGGAGCTTGTACTAACTGTTAAAGTAGCCCCGCCCCCCGGTAGAAAAAGTTTCACACCCATGACAGAGAGAGAGATGCTCTTCCATAAGGGTAGACTGGTGATGCCATGAAGAGGTACTGATTGTTTTATTACAGGTTGATCTCCTGTAAGAAGCATTATGTACACAGCTGTGTGTTGACACATCCTGTACTACGCGGGATATCGCATTCGCTGATCATATTGATCATCACTTCTAGGTTTGACTACTGTGACGTGCTCTATGTGAGGCTACCTTCGGTGACGGTACGGAGGCTGCAGCTGGTGCAGAACGCAGCGGCCCGTCTCCTGGTGGGATTGAGCCGCCGGGAGCACATTACACCAGTTCTTTGGTCTCTGCACTGGCTGCCTGTAGTCTTCCGGGCCCATTTCAAGATGTTGGTGCTCACCTATAAACCCCTAAACGGCTTTGGCCCAACCTATTTCCGGGACCGCCTCACACCCCTCCACCCCCGGGTTCTGGATTGGCCCCTGTGGTCATCGGGGGGTGCTTTTCTCGAGGTCCCCCGAGTCTGTTGGGGCCCCACGATGGGGAGGGCCTTCTTGGTGCCCCCCCCACAGCTGTGGAACTCGCTGTCGGTGGAGGCCTGTTTGGCCCCGGACCTTCCCTCATTTTCACGCTGTTGTAAGACATGGCTGTTCCGCCTGGCTTTGGGGGCAGGGGGGGGGAAGGTTGGGTGGGGGGAATGGGCTAGGGTGGGGGGTGGTTAGGGATTTTTACTTCTCCCTTTGTTGTTGTGTTAAAGTATGTTTTTTAATACTTGATGTGTGCCGCCCAGAGCTGCCTGTGGCAGGATGGGCGGATTAGAAATGTGTAAAAAAAATAAAAATAACACTCTCTCCTGGCTTCAAAACTTATTCATTGTTACCTCAGCCTCCCTTTCTCCAATCTGTTTCATCCACTTGTTATATCTTTGGGGAAGAGACTGTCACTCCCATTAGTATTGCTGTACAGAAAAAATGTATTTAAAAAACCCTAGATAACTGGTAATCCTGACTTCATATATAGTTTTTCTTTTTTAAAAAAAGAGAGAAAAAGTGAAAAATATTCCTTTAGGCCATAAGATAAAAAAAATAAATATCTAAGGTATAAATCAACTGTTGCATTACTTATCAGTGATTACAAGATAAATTATTTAACTAGATGTAATTTGATTTTTTGAAAATAAAATCAAAACTAACTTTTTAAAAATCCTAAACAAAGTAGTACAACTTGATTTTAATTTCTGGTGGAACATTCCTAATATCGCCTTCCATTCACTTATTTTAAGAGTGTTGCTAGTCAAGATTTGGCTTTTATGCTGCTTGTTCTGTCAGAAGTTGTATTCTAATATGATGCACAAAATCATTCTTTGTTAAACTCTTACAAAAAGTTAGTTAAGTGGAAACACTTCATAACCACATGTTTGATCTTTCTTCTAGTTGGTCGAATTGTGTTTCAGCTCTTCTCTGATGTATGTCCAAAGACGTGCAAAAACTTCCTTTGCCTATGCTCAGGTAATTTCCACGTGGTGTTGTCAGTTATGCATCGTGAATTATAATAGCTTTTTAACTAAAGCATCAGAATTGTTTCATAGTTCAGAATACGCACAATCCTGATCCCAAAGTAAAAAAATAATAATTGAAATATGTAAACCTTCTGAAGTTCTCATCCGAGAGGAGGGGCCACAATCCTGGGCTCTGCTGGGCATGTCGAACTCTGGTGGGGCTAGCAGTGTTTCCAGCAGCACGACAGAGACTAGCCCTCTGCATCCCAGGCGGAGGCACAGCAGGGATCGCTTTTCTTTCTGTACTGGAGCGATGGGATAATTCTGCACTTGTATCAGTTAACCATGCTTGGGAATGGCAACAAACATCGCTCATTATATGCTGTTTAGGTTACACAGCCTATTCGTGTGCTCAGAGTCTTGAGAATTATGACCACTTCATTCATTAGAACTATCCAGTTGTCTATCCAATGTGTGACAAAACCAAAGTCTTCAAATAGTCTTTAAACCAGTGTTAAACACACAGACAAATTATCAGTTTACTTAATGGTTAACTAAAATTGGTCACTGTCGGAGACAGGTGCTGGGCTCGATGGACTATTGGTCTGACCCAGCGTGTCACTACGTTGTTATATTAATTTAAATGGCTAATATTTTGCCGTCTGTCTCTTCTGCTGGCTATTTTACAACAAGTATCCTGATAAGTGTGTGTTACCTTCAGCTTTTGCTCCATATAATATTTAGGCTCAGGGCAGCTTACAAAATATTTGTGTGGTGTCCAGCGAATAACTTCATTTTCAGAGATGTTTAACTTCTGACTTGTATTACCGGCAGATAGCCCAAAGGGCTACTGTTCTTGAGAATGGACTTCCATGACTATTTATTTTTCACCATTGAATTGCATTCCCGAGCATGTATCTGATCTGTTTGCCAGTTGGTTGGTTGGTTTTCTTCCCAGATGTCGTCTTACGCTCTGTTCTGGACTGGAATCTTAGCATTTAGAAGTTAGTGGTGTTTCCAGCATAGATAGAAACTTGAACTGTGAAAAGACGGGTGAGTGAGGGGCAAGCATAAACAGATTGGTACGTGAAATCTAATTTGATTGAATTAGCAGAAAAGCAACCAAAGGATAATGAATAGGAAAGTAAATAGACATTATTATTATTTTTTTTAAATATATATATATACATACAGAGTTGACCACTTGCAGTAATGGCTTATTCTGTGTTCCTAGTTAAGCAGGGGAAAAAAAATCTTTCCTTGGGATATTTGAGCCAGTGGCTTGACTTACGTATCATATTTTCTTCTTGCAGGTGAAAAAGGAATTGGAAAAACAACTGGAAAGAAGCTATGTTATAAAGGCTCTACATTCCATCGTGTGGTTAAAAACTTTATGATTCAGGGTGGGGACTTCAGTGAAGGTACAGCGTGATAGTTTTCAGTGTACCTGCTAGGGAGATATAATTGTGGGTGTTTGTACTGCAAAGTTTTACCTGAAAATATTCTCTCTATTTAGTTGCTGAAAAATCACACGCTAAGATACTGTGCTCACTTATGTCTTAAGACTACCGTTAGAACTTATAACCTCTGGGCTATCCCCACAATGATTCTTTTTCTCAGGGCTGCAACCATTAATCAAATTGATTAATCTGTATAAAACCGATTAAAAATTGTCCCTCAGTCGGTTAGCTGCCAGGACCTTCTGACAATCCATAGTTCTGAATCCGTAGCTCAAGGGGACGCGTTCCAGTGGAAAGCAAGTTCACCCAACGCATACAAATTAGGTGAATCTATGCAAATTTATGTATATTTATGTAAATTCATGCAAATTTAATTGCCCACTTAATTGACAAAAAGGCTTAATCGATCAACTAAAATTTCTAATTGGGTTGTGGCTGTACTTTTATGCATTTTTAAATACTAGGGTTCTGAACAACATTTTTCTAGGTACCATTCCTATATGCTCTTGTAAAAGATAGTCAGATTTTTTTTAAAAAAAAAATTTCGGCTGTGCATTTCTTTACCTGACGTACTGCCCCCTTTTAAAATTCTAGTTTACTTTTCTTATATTTAATATACTCTGGGCAAAACTAGTGATGTTTTCTTGTATTATTAAAATGCTGTATTTCAGGGATATAACTCTGTGACTAGATTTAATTGATGGTAGGTACATTGAGAATCCCTAGATAATGGCTCTACAAACATCGCCTGCCCAGTGCTATTTTACTAATTAGTGTATGGTTTTGTTAGTACAATATATCTTCCCTCAGTCCCACCATAAAATGCCCAGCCTCCCAGAAGTAGATCTGTGCTTAGCTCCGTGCTGAAGCATGTTTCCACTGCAGCTTGAGCAACCCCAGCTGACGGGGAGGCAGCTGTTGTCTTGGGTAGGCTGCACCAAAAAGCAGCTAGAGAGAGGAGAAGGTAGCTTTGAAAGGTCTTTTCGGCTCCTGTGGCATTTGGAGCCACAGTCGAAGTTTCTGTTGGGATAGAAAATTGTCGTCCCATCTCATACGCTCTCTTCTGTGGCGTCTGCTGCTCTGCCTTCTTTCCCCTAACCCTTGGAGACCAGTCAGTGCCATGGGAGAAATGTAGCCCTTGGCTGGGATCCATAGACCACACATTGGGGCTACTTTGGAGTTAGTGGTTTGTGGATCATGGCCCCTTGTGCAGTTCTTGAGTGTGTTTGTTTTTTTTCTAATCCCACAGAGTCAGTAAAGTAAGCCGATCCCAGGTTTCCTGGAATTGTGACCTACACCTGTGATTAAAAATTTGAGTTTGACAAGTATGCACCTTTGCTCTAAACAAGCTTTCAATGAAATTAAAAGAATCTGGTTTTGCAAAATCTTTTTGTTTATGTAAATGTAAGTGTAGTATTCAACATTTGATTTTTGTCCCCTTAAGCCACGCTGTGAGGGTATGTTAACCCCAAAACAGAGCTTATCGGGGGTGGGGCAAACAAGCCCAAATGGAGGTGACTATGTGGTACTTAATGCCTTGTAAATGAAGTGCCTGAATGGGGGGCGGGGCTTGAGGAGAGGCAAGACCTTAGTAAAAACAGCAAGCCCCATCCCCTGCCTACCAGAAGCCATGCCTTGGCTTTTCTCTCCTGTGATTTGTTTGTGGACACCTCTGCGGATAAAATTGCTCAAATTCACCACGGTTTTGATGTGACTTTTTTTAGCAGAGAACGGGTCTGAGGCAGTGGAAGCCCCGTCTGGTCCTGTTTTGTGGGATGAGTTTCGGACAGTGTCGCCCTCAGATGCGGGGGATGCTCTTGGGACTGTTCGAGCCACCATGCCTGTCCTAGCTGGTTAAGGCCAGCCGGGAGACATTGGGGCCGTTGCTGGCGAGGCTAGTCAGCACCTCCCTTGGGGAGGACAGGGTGCCGGGCTGCCTCAAGCAGGCGGTGGTGCGGCCTCTGCTCAAAAAGCCATCTTTGGATGTTGATGTCCTTGCGAGTTATTGGCCAGTCTCTATCCTTCCCTTTTTAGGGAAGGTTATTGAACGGGTGGTGGCTCAGCAGCTTCAGGGGCATTTGGACTGGATTAACTTTCTTAATCCGTCACAGTCAGGCTTTGGCATGGAGACTGAACTTGTAGCCTTGGCCGACGACCTCTCCTGTGAGTTAGACTGGAGTCGTTTGACCCTGTTGGTCTTGTTAGATCTCTCGGCTGTATTTGATACCGTTGATCATGAGTTGTTGGTGACTCGGCTGCGGGACCGGGCAGGGATTGGCGGGACTGTTCTTGAATGGTTCCGCTCGTTCTTGGCCAGGAGAACCCAGCGTGTGGTGCTGGGGGAGTTTTCATCTTCCCCCGGGGGTCTCACGTGTGGAGTGAGTAAGTAAGTAATTTATTAGTTGTAAGCCCCATGGCTATCACAACTTCAGAACATATAATCAAAACATACAATCACAAATAAACAAAGTGAACAATTTATAATCACAAAATTAAAAGAATAAAATGATAAAACATTAATCCACAACGAAAATAGTGAAGGAATAACATTGTCCTGCTTAAACGGTCAGTGCGTAGAGGAATACTAATATATACCTTGTGTTCGTGCTTGCGAGGAATTAATATCAATATCTTATTATTGACCGAGCCGATAGGATTAATTATTATCAATCCCCAGGGCAGATAAGCCCTTCAGATCATAATAATTAAATTCCTAATCACATCTCAGTACAGGCATAAATCACACCAGAAATCATTAATACAATCTACCCCTGTTGTACTTCGGTCTTTAATGCCATTTTCTGGCGTATTTGAACTGCTCTAGCGGTGAAAACCGCTGCCGCCTTTGTTCTTGTTGGATCAGTATCTTTTAACGTGTGGAGTACTGCGTGGTGGTGGTGGTGGTTATTATTAGCATTTATATAGCGCCAGCGATTTACCTGGATCATTACAAAGAATAAGATAGACACGGTCCCTGCCCAAGAGCTTACAACAACGTGTACATGCAGCCTTTGGGAGAAGTTGTTAGGGAGTATGGAGCGAGTTGTCATCAATATGCTGATGACACCCAGCTATATCTTTCATTTTCCTCCGACTCAGGCCCTGTAGTCTTGCTGCTTACCCGGTGTTGTCCGCTGTAGGGGATTGGATGAGGGCGAGCTGCCTGAGACCAAATCCTGACAGAATGGAGGTGATGGTTATGGGGAAGGCTGGGGGTGGGGGTGGCCCCCATCATTGATGGAGTTTGCTCCCCCCTGGTTTCTCAGGTCCGGAGTCTGGGCTCCTGGACCCACAACTCCGCCTGGATGCTCAGGTGACTGCTGTGGTGAAAGGAGCGCTTTTGCCAGTTACATCTGGTGTGTCGGCTTAGGCCGTATGTCTCGGACTCGGAACTGGCCACGGTCATCCGTGCTTTTATTATCTCAAGACTGGATTTCTGCAACGCGCTCTTATGTGGGGCTACCCTTGGTGTTGGTTTGGAAACTGCAACTGGTGCAGAACGCGGCAGCCCGTCTCTTAACAGGGATGGGCCGACACAAGCATATAACACTGGCGCTTCGCTTTCTGCACTGGCTGCCGGTAGGTTTCCGGGCTCAATTCAAGGTGTTGGTGCTGACCTTTAGAGCCCTAAACGGCTTGGGCCCTGCCTCTCTTCAGGACCGCCTCACCCTCCGGGACCTGGAGTGGTCCCTGCGGCTGGCTGGGGGTGCCCTCCTCGGGGTTCCCCGGGGTTCCTGGGTGTCTCCTATGAGGAGGGCATTCTCCGTGGCTGCGGAACTCCCTCCCGTTGGAGATCCGCTCGGCTGCCGGCCTCCCCTCTTTCCGCAGACAATGTAAGATCTGACTGTTCCGCTGGGCCTTTCCCGAGGGAGATGGGGTTTTACATTGTTTTTAACTGAAATTATTATGATATTTTGAATGTTTTAAATGTTTTAATGTGAGCTGCCCCGAGATGCCTGAGGCAGGAGGGGGCAGCATATAAATTATACAAATAAATAAAAATAAATCCCCCTCACCCTTAGGCAGTAATTGGAATTGTTTGCAGATACCTCGCCATGCTATGGGATCATGTACGCAGACATAAATATTTATTTATTTTTTATTTATTTGAATTTATAATCCCAGAGGCTCAGGGCATGTGTCTGCTTCAGTTAAGTTTTATTTTCTGTGAATGTGACCTAACAAGACCACAGTACAATATTTTTGTAAATTTTTGCTGTTTACAACTATTTGTAGAATCAGTAAACTAATTAAACTTTTTAAAATGTCTCAAGGTTTAATGTGTGCTTTTTATAACACAGGTAATGGAAAAGGAGGTGAATCTATTTATGGTGGATATTTTAAAGGTAAGGGCTAATATATCTATGGTCTGTTTCATTTCTGAGATGAAGGGAGTTTCGATTTCTGAGACATTTTATCAGATGAGGTCTACTTAAATCGCCTTTGCATGAAACTAATGTTGCATGGAAATTATTTTTATATGCATGAATTTTGGTTAAAGTTATTGTAATTAACATTAATGGACAAGCTTAATTAAGGCTAACTTACTGGCTAAACGTGACTTTCAGCATGGAGGTTAGGCAACTTTATTCATGAAAACTCCTATCTTCCTGCCTAAAACTGTCAACATATTCTTTTGTTTATAGAGAATGTGGTCTTTTGCAAAATGAAAAGGTAAGAGACAAAAGCTCAGTAACACAAATTCAAACTCTGTTCCCTTGCACCCTTCCTAGTAAATATATGGACCACTGATAATATCAGTTTGTGGATGGATATCTGTATTACTTGGAGACAAGGAAAATTCTCTCTCTCTGTTTTTGATGGGTTTTTAATGATTTATTTGGAGGGGAAAAAACACTAAGATTTATTTCAAATACTAAAGTCATCTGTGAAAAGTCTCCCTTATTTCCTTCCAAGGTTTGTATATTTAGCATTGGTTTGTCACCGTATGTGACAGCATTTATACCCGGTGCAAATTATTTATTTGCTTGCCTAGAGCAAGTAAATAAATGTACATTATTCACCACCTTAAGTTTTCTTGAGGAAACTTCCTTGCAAGAGCTTACATTATTACTCGGTCTTCATAGGAGACAACATGCACTATAATACCCATGTGTAAAGAATGAGATGTTACTGTGCTATACTAGTGTTGGTTGCAAGCCTGTACACAAGGCCGAACAATGTTTTCAAGTATTGTGTGTTCGGTGAGCAGTTTTTTGTATTAGCTAGGTGCATGCAATGAAGGTTCTTAATGTGGTTTAAGACAAATGCTATAGTTCGGTGTCAGAATATACTGGCCATTAATCAGAGGCAGCCAAATGATAGCTCCTTATTCTGAAAGGTTTTCAGTTCTTTTTAAGATTGTACTCTGATAGATAGGTAAGTGCAAATGATCTGGTGCTGTGTGTTTGTCTGCAATCTTAAGACAAATGGCACAACCTTAAGTATTTATCATCTTGCTCATGGTAGGTTTTATTTCTGAAACTATTTCATTTTTCTGACTGACAGTATTTTGTTTGTTGACATCTTCATGTCATTAGGTTAATACTTTATTTTTTCAACTTGAACCTGTGTTTCCAGCTGAGCTTGAAGGAAGGTGCATGTATTTTCTTTTTTGCTCATGCAGGTATCACTATTAATGTTAACCTCCTTTTGCATTTTGAGACGAGTGTGTTAGAACGGGGTACTACTTGACAGGATGGCAGTAAAACCATTTTTTACTGTTCCTGCCTAGCTAAGGGGTACCTTGAACGGAAAGGGGGAGACAGTTTTCCATCGCTGGGTGGGTTTTCTACATTACATCAGACGTGTTCAGGATTACCAACATGGGCAATCCTCAGCACATACTGGGATCCACTGTTAACAGCTTGTGGGTAGCCACCGTTAAACTCAGTGCTTACCCATGAGCTGTTAAGGAGGGAACGGGGCGCTCGCTAGAGTAGTGGCAGGAGCAACACAGGTGGTGGAAGGTTCTAGAAGTATTGGCTCGGTGTTCCCCAGTACCTTCCGCTACCATGCCTGTTGCTGCCTCTGCCGCCTCCGCTGCTGCTGCCACCACCGCTGCTGCCATTGCTTCTGCCACTGCTCCTGCGGCTGCCGCAGGGAAACAGGTCTTGGGTAGCAGCAAACAGCGGCAGATCCTGGGGAGCAGAGGTGGTTCGCTGCTGCTCCCTGCGACCAGGTAAGCGTGCAGGGACAGGCAGGGGAGAGCACCACTGGCTGCTCTCTATTGCCATAGTTGAGTTTTTGTTTCCACATTACACCGGCTACCAGCTGGTGCTTGCCCTTCATGGTTGGCCAGAAGGTCCATTCGACCTGCCCCATGAGTAGACACCAGCTAGAATTCTAAATCCATGTTATACTAGTTGCGTGTTTCCAATATGAAACGCATACCTAGTGTAACGTGTAAATGCACCCACTATGCGTGCTTGTGATGGTACCGCTGAAGATAGCACTGAAATACTTACTTTGAGCAACAAGCTCTACATGGTTTCCAGGTTTTTCTGTGACTTTCAACGGAATATGCCCAAACTCCTTCACCCGGTGTTTTCTGACTTGGTAATTGTATAAGTGTTTGAGAAGTTTGATTAGATTTGATTGTGTTATTTCTTTCTAAGTGTTCAAGTTTCTGTAGTGAGCGGAAGAAGAATTTCTCCTTGCAGTGTCAATATTGCTGAACTGTCTATCTTGGTTTACAGGGGAAACTGACTAACCTGTTTTTTCCTTCAAACAGATGAAAACTTTGTTCTCAAACATGACAGAGCATTCCTTTTGTCAATGGCAAACCGAGGGAAGCATACCAATGGTTCCCAGTTTTTCATGTGAGTAGATGTAATTTGAGAGCAGAACCTTTCTTAAACAGAGAAGCGCTGTTCATGAGAAAGATGGTATTGCTAAATTTAACTTCATCCGCTTCAGGGTAGTCTTTGAGTAGAGTAGAGTACCTGCAAGCTGCTGGTAAACCATTAACTGCAGTGGTCTCTCTTGTCTCCTGAATTTGAAAAATGGATCATCTATGGATGTTACTTGTACATTGCTTGTTTTCACTAAAATAATATTCACTTAGGTTTTGTTTAGTATAGAGAAAGTAGATTCCTTTTACTTTAGTGTTTTTTTAATTCATTCACATCAACCAAATTATAATTATATACGACCTCCATAGCTTGAAATTTTTTTAGAAGACCAGACAGCTTAAGTGACATACAGTACCTCCATTCAGATTGTGGTCTGTTTTTTGTGGGGTGTGTTTCCTTGTTTTAGTCTGTCCCTGGAGTGCTTCTCTTCTGTGACTGCATATTAGTGTACATAGATGTGTGTACAAATAAACTGTTCTGCCAGTATTTAAAACTGTTTAAACCAGGCTTGGAATAATGCATTGAACTGTTCATGAGCTGTAGAAGAGCTCTTCGCATTTCTACTATAAAACCTATTTCAGTTTTACGACAAACTCTCATGGTATGAAAAATCCTTGACAAGAATAGCTCTACTGGGGCAACTGTTCTACACTGTCAGAAATAACTCAACATAAGAAGTGCCGCACTGGGTCAGACCTATGGTCCATCGAGCCCAGCACCTGTCTCTGACAGTGGTCAATCTCAGTTGCTTGAAGTACCCATCCCATCACTATGGGGCAATCCGTTCCCAGCTCCCGACAGCAAGAGTTTACATTTCCCAAACCTATCGTCCAGAAATTTGTCCAGCCTTTTCTTAAACCCAGTTATGCTACTGGCCATGACCATGTCTTCTGGCGACAAATCTCACACCTTAATTGTGTATTGAGTGAAAAAATACTTTCTTCTATTTGAGTCCTTTACTCAAGGACTTTTTCTTTCTCTTTTTCTTTTTTGCCAGAAGACAGCAAATTCTAGGTTTCCTAATAAGCCATTTAAATGTGCTAATGCTTGTCTCGATGATGCATCCACTTCATTTTTTGAACATAGTCTTCAGTTGTTAACGCTTCACAGTGCATATCTGAAAAAAATTGGTTTCTAACTTGGGTTTGTGTTTGGGGAGGAGATTTTCTCAATCTCTTTGCAGCAGTGAGCTTTAGGAATTATTAAACACTTGATAGAGCTCACTATCATTCAAGCTTTGTTTTCTTTGCCATCTTTCTTGATGGATAAGAATGAATGGCGCTTCACTGTCCTTGGTAAGGGATTAAACTGTCCAGACGGACGTTCATCTTTGCCTGAAAAGAGATCTCCACCGTGATAAGGTTCAGATAAGAGGCATTTTTAGGTTTCTTCCTAAAGAATGTCCTAAAAATGGAAAGCAAATTATTTATTATTGATCAATATAGTCTGTTAAAAGCATAAGAGGAAGCCTTTGGAAACCTCGTTTGATTTTTAATTTGCAGGGGTATGTGTCTTAAGTTGTAGGTCTGCTCTGTCATCTGCTATCACCTTTAATTTGACAGGAAAATGGCTTATTTTTCATGTGTAAAACTTCATATACAAATTAATATGCTTATCTAAGCATGTTGCTCATAAATTATAAAGTGAACTAAAGCTGATCGCTGTTCTTACTTAGAGCTGTGTTCTCAAGCCACAAGTTTCCATTTTTAAGCTTATCTGAACCATTAACGTGAAAAACAAATAACACTACATCAATCAAGAAGCTACTAAAGGGCTCTAAAGTTTCTTTCCTATTTTCTTTGTCGCAGTGTGTTGTGTGCAAACATTTGATTAAACCAACACGTTTCTAGTATGTTTCAGGTCATCTTATTATAAAATTAAGGTAATATTAAATAGTTAAATTTAAATAGTTAGATTTAATTACGAGAATTGAATTTTTTGAAAAACACCTAATTTCGCTTGCATCAAGCGCAGGAATGATCACTTTTTAAGAATATTTTTATTTCTAAAATTGTATCTGTCTACCTCTCTTTGGAAGTGGGACAAAGAGAGGCAATGATACATTTTTCGATCCAGTTTTACAATTGATACCATGTAGGCAAAATGCTGAACCCAGACAAAGTGTCGCTGAAGTTCGTGGGCTTTTCCAGTATAAGTGGTGTGGGAGTCCTGTATTTTGTAATTTTGATTTGTGGTGGGCAGAAAAGAAGACCACCGTATACATTCAGACTTTAACTGAGGGTTTAAACCTGCAAATGGCAGCAGTTGCCATAAACTGTTCCTGTTCATATTGCTCTTGAATATAATTTTCTCCAAATTGAAATTAGGAACCATCTGATCTTGAACTCTTTAATATTTGTTAAAATTTTAAATATAAAAAACTGTTGTTCTTGGTCGTATAACTTCTCCCTAAAGCCTTCAGTGCAGATAAACATCTTTAGCTTTGATTAATGTTTACACTTAAATACATTAATTTTGGTGATTTTTAACCATCAATTATCTACAAGCTGTTTTGGAGATTAAGAGATTATAAATATTCCTTTCAAATAGGACATTCACTTCTAAAATTATTAAACCTATGGTAATAAAAACTAAATTATTTAAAGGAGACACTGAGGATTAGTATTTTCCAAAGGACGCTATTCGACCCTTTATCAGAACCATTAGCTTAATTTCAAAGTGGTGCCACCTGTATCAGAACCATTAGCTTAATTTCAAAGTGGTGCCACCTTGAAGAGATTGCAAATCTAGATTTGTAGATGCTTGAATGTCATCTGAACTGAACTTTTCAGTGCATGCACATACACAATGTAGTGAACGTTCAGTTGGGGCACATGCATTAAGTGTTTTATATTGTGTAGCCGCCCCGGGCTGCCTGATGGCAGGAGGGCCGGGGTATTAAATTGAAAAATAAATTAAAAAATAAATACCCATATGCACTGCATGCAAGAACCCAGTACAGCCAACATTTATTAATATGCTTAACTTGAAGCACGTGTTGTACCACCGATTGGCAAAACTACTCATGTTTAAAGTTAAGCATGCGTATGATTTTCGGCATTAGGGTCTGGAGTGCAAGTAATTATTTATTTTAACTATCTTTAAAGCTATAGTGCAAGTTTGGTTGGAAGGCCTTTCTAGCTGGTATAGTTTCTCTTCCTCTTTTAGCAGCCATTAGTGGTGGTTTCCATATTACTGTTGTTGAGTATATATTTAGAACTGCAATGTACCTGACACTTTACAATCATTAGTTATAGACGGGTCCCTGCCCCAGTGGGCTTACAATCCAGGAGAGACCATGGAGGGGAGACCAAAGGGAGGGGAGCAGAGGAAGAGGCAGGGATACATTGATGAAAAGTCGAGAAGCTCCAGATACATGGATTTAGCTTATTGACGGGGAGAAAGCGGGACTCTGAGTAAATTGGGGGACGGACCGAGGAGAGCCTGATGGAAGGGATAGGTTTTCAGGAGGGATTTGAAGGTTAGGCAGGAGGGAGGGAGTTCCAGGCTTGAGGGGGGTGGGAGGAAGGGACAGCAATCCTTCTTTTCATAAGAGACTGTGCTAGGCCAGTGATACGCCACTGGCGTATCTGTGCTGTGATACGCCATCCCAAATCCAAGGGAAACTGTTTGTTTTAAGCTATACAAGCTAAAATTACTTAGAATGAACGTTCATCCCAGCAGTGCTGATCTCAGCATAACCGTGATGGCTTACTAATGTTAAACCACCACAGCTGAAACTCAGTGATGTGTGCTTGAAAGGATGTTGGAGAGAGCTGTTCCCCAGCCATAGCAGATAAATAGAAAAGAAAATGAACACAGAAATAGGTTTGAATACTTTTATAAAAACCAGACCATTTCGAAGAATAACAAAAGAAGAAAGCAAATAAAACAAGTAGAAATTGATGGACAAGATTCCAGAAGCAGGAGACAAAACATCCAAGTCTGTATCAGTATATAAAAGGGTTATTGTTAGACTGCTTTCTGATACTTACCTATGATTATTAAATGGAGGGGATGACTTGGAGTGAAAGGAAACTACTTAGTTGAAGACAGGATCACATTCTTAATAATCAAACCTAAAACTGGCTAACAAAAGAGTGTTCTGTTCATCAGGGACACAGAGGCCCTTTTTAAATGGACGCCCCCCCTCACCCACATGTGCGACGGGGGGGGGGGCTCTGTGTGACCCCCACTGGGGATGGGTGAGGATGTATGCGCGCTCCTGCACTCCACCCACCTCCACCAATCCCCCATGCACGGAGCCATTGGGGAAAACGGAGGTGCGTCCGTACGTGGAGATGGATAGAGGTGTGTGGAGGTAGGTCCTCTCCACGGCACAGCTCCTTCCGGGCCCATGTGAAAAGGGCCAGAGAAACACTGTATGATTGTTTAAGTAGGTAGATGTCCAAAAAGACGTGTGCCTTTGACAAGTAATTGGGAGGAACAGGTTACAGATATACAAAGTCTTCTCCTTTCATACACTTAAGCATTTGAATATACATGCCAGTTACTCCTGCTAATCATTTCGTGAGACTATGATTTGGCTTCTTAAAATTACTTGTGACGTATTGCACAAAACAGATAAACAATGACATCATAGGAACAAAACAGATAATCAGGAAGAATAACTTTTGTCTCATCTATTTTAATAGTCTTAAGATGATATGGAGATACAGAATTTTCAGGCAGTAATGTGATTTATTTTTTTTATAGTAGTTGGAATTTCTTCAAATATGCAGTCCACTGAGAATCAAATGGACCTTTCTCCAAGATCTTACAGATGTATATGACATACAGTCATAAGCTGTATTTCTGAAGTTTAGATGTTTGCACTTTTTTATATAACTCTTCAGTCCTCTTCCTTAAACTATCCTTTAAGAATTTTCTTGATCTGCTTAACACAGTGCTGCATGGAAACTGTCTGGATGTTCTTGCTGATGAAAGCTTACTGGAGAGCAGTTCTGCCTTGCAAAAAATACCATTTTTAAAGTGCAGTGCTATTTTGCAAAAAAAAAAGTGATAATTGTCCTGTTGTAATTCCTAAGTGAGTAAGAATTTGTTTTGAAGGCTATGCTGTTTGATTTTTGCTGCATATCTCGAAGTCCCTTTTCACACGGGCCGCGGTGGGCGGGCGGGCGGGCGAGCGAGCGAGCGGGGGGTTGTTCCCACGGATCCCCCTCCATCTCCACGCACGGAGCATCAGGCGTGTGTGGGTGATGGATGGAGGTGGGTGGAGCACAAGTGTGCACCCCCCCCATAGCCCACAGTGTTCCCACAGACGCCCCCCCATCCCCCCCCTGCACCTGCCGCGGTGTTCACACAGGTGCCCCTCCCACCCACATGGAGCGGGGGGCGCCCGTGTGAAAAGGGCCTAAAATGCCAACAACAAATTGGAAGCCATTAACTAACTCCTCACAGGAAAGAAGTTAAAATGTGTCCATCTACAGAATGTTTCCACTATAGTAACATTTGGAGTAATAGCGAACTAAATTGATCAGAGTAACTGATATTTCTTGAAAATATGTACATGGACCCTTAACTTTAAAGCATGGATAATTCTGTTGATTGGCTTGTAGACAGGCCATTTCAAGCGGGTGCTACCCGTGAGTAAAACTTAGCACAAGCATACATACGGTAACTGCATAATAGAGGCCTGAATAAAAGGCAGAATAAAAAAGGTGCTGTTAATTTTGCTCAGTAGTTAACTTGGATGAATTAAAGCAATATTTTGATGTTTACTATTTTTTAATTCCAAAAGGGTTCATGTTGTTGTGGTAATAAGTTTGTAGTTAGAAGCGTATCAAGCAAAAATATATACTTATTTGATGAGAGTCAATTCTCATGTTCTGTCTCATTACATTTCAAACTTGATTTCACCTTTAAGCTTCTAGTGAAATGGTAACCAGTGCTGTCTAGCTTGATTTTTTGCGGCAGCATGTTTCCCCTTTTTCAGGGAACCTGTTAAAATTGCAGAGGTCTTGGGTAATTATTTGAATTTGAAAGTCTGCATTTATTTCTTTACGTGTGCTTTACCAGGAATTCACATTTTCACTGTTTAAATAGGAAATGCACTGGTATCATGTCTTCATCCAGCAAAAAAAAAAGCCTGAAATACTTAATTTTAAGCAGACTTATAATTACACATTTTCTTAATGTTCTCCCCATGTTTAGCTGCTTCCCTAGATTGAGACGTTAATAAGGATTCCCTTTTTCTCAATGGTCTAATTTAATACTACGCTGCACAGGCAGGATGTATCTTGATGGTTTTTAAACTAAACTTGCTTTAGATCTCAAAATATTTCATGCTCAAAGAAAATTTAGAGCCCTCTCTTTCTATAGTGTCCTTGTTTTGCATACACTTTGAAAATTTATTAAATTTGTATTTTAATTAAACGTAGACTCAGTTTTGTCTGAAAATGTATTACAATTTATTTCTTGCCATTTTTGTGTAAAATTTACAGAAACAGTGTTACATCGTGCGCTCCAAAGGTAATGTCTCATTCCTCCTAAGGCTGTGTCCTTTTCTTCTTTCTGTCTTTCTCTTTCTTGTCTTTTTTCTGATCATAATGTTATGTGCATTTAATCCTGTAGAAATCCTTTTAAAGGGGCAAAATCCACTGTTGGATACTTTCCTGTGTGGCAACAATATTTTAACCAATTTACTGGCTGTCTTTAGTGACTTTTGTGGGCACTTATGTTTTCTGTAAACTTGCACATTTTTTCTGGATAATATGATATTGTGTCCATATAGTATTTGAAGTTCATTTTTATTAAAAAGAAAAATCTGTGTAGCAAGTCCTTTCCATATATTAAATTAGTCGTTTTTTAGGAAAAGAGTTCTATCAAAATGCTTCTAGTGTCTCCCAAACCTGGTTTTCTGAAAAAGGTTTACCCTTGTAGGAGTAAACAGTAAAACCCAGCATTAAAACGTAACAAACGCTGTAATAATCTTTTATAGGGAAAGTTTCAAATTGAAAATCGATAGGAGTTAATCGCTTTCCCATTCACCTTTGAAAATATCTCATTGATTTTGACTTTTTCTCCTAAATCAACGCTTTCACGTAATTAACAAATATATAAAGAAAACGTTTTGTTAATTTTAATGAGATCTCACTGCCCGAGAACTCGGATAAAAACTGCTAGATGCATTTTGCCACATGTACTTGCTCTTTGAGATTTTAAGGCCCTGATTTACTAAAACATTTACCTTGAAGTGCTCTTTGTTGCTGCACCCAAGGAGTGAATATTTAAGTCTTCAATCGGTTGTTTTTTTTAAAAAAAATACTAATGAAGCACAAAAAAGTTTTGATAGTTTCACTGAAGAAAAACGTTAATATTTTGTACTTTTTATAGTAATTCTGCTACTGCACAGCCTGATGCACTTTGCTTTTGGTTATCAGATTAAAATGGTTGTCAGAAATGTTTATTCACTGTAGTGTGTAACAGTGGCAAAATAAGGTAGGCATATTTCCTAGCAGAATAGAAGGGTCACCATTGCAAAAGAAATTAAATAGCTTTCACTGAGGATAGCCATCTTTGTTTTGATCTTCTAATGGATAAGTGTGCTTTACTGTGTGGTATGCCGGGGGGGAGGTATGTTGGTATTCGGAGCAGAATGAAGTTGGATCCTTACTGTTTCCTAAGGATTGTGGTTTCATCATCTTGCCCATGCCGGACAGAGTCACACTGCTGCAACACCCTACTGGTTATGTGGGGAAGAAATCCTGCTGTTCATATAAGTTTTTACTGTTCTTTGAAAGTAGCTTTGAAATTATTGTTGAATGCTCAGTCCTGGTGTTGGGTCTAGTTGAATGAAAATTCAAATGGAACGTTTATCCAGCGCTCCATGGTTTGAAAAGAAATGATGGAAATAATCTCTGTTTGTTAGTGTGTCCCTGGCTGGATTCTTACAATTAAATAGTGCAGTCTCTCTCGCCGTTCTAATATATCCTTTTATGAATCAACTTGGATGTAAATTCTACGTCATGATGAAGTTTCTAGTTTTTGGAAGTGATTTTTTTTTCCTCATTAAGGGAGGATTTGAAGAGGCAGACCTTCATCTAGCTGACAGTGATACATTTATTTATTTTTAGAAAAATAGACCTTTTTTTTAAAAAAAAAATGAGGCGATCATCTCAAAGGCTAAGCTGATAATTGGCACAGACTATGGTAGCCAGTAAATATGACCCCCGGACAGGTAATATAGTGTAGATCCCCACTGCTGCTTACAACAACAGCAACAAGAAATCTATGATGTATCTATCGCGAACAGGCAGGTTTCCATGAACTCTTTCCTGCTGTGCTACTAGCATTTTTTGTGGAATTCAATACTTCCCAGCCTGAGTGGGGGTTACTGCAAGCTAGCTAACAGGATTGCCAGCACTGCAAGCTGCTGCCGTATATTGTAGTAATAGGGCCCTCCACCACAACTGCGGACGAGGAGTAGCAGCACAAGACTACGTTATTGGAGATAACACCACAAAATATCTCGTAGACCCTCTGAAAGATCTGTTTGGCATTCCCTACCTAGCTATAGGATACAAGATGTCCAAAATTAATCAAATGGCATTCTCGGAAACTCTGACATTTCTGTTCTCGGAATATGGATTTTCTTCTTGCACAGTTCAGACTTCCTGATTGCAGAATTTGCATATTTTTGTATGTATGGACTACTCTGATAACGGATAAGATAAGCAACTGTTAATTGTTGCATGCCACTCTTGTTGTAGGGAAGGCTGCAGTTCAGTGCAATACACCCAGGAGTGGGAAACCTCTGGCCCGGAGGGGCCAAATTTAGCCCACGTCTAGTTTTTATTTAACCCCCCTGCATCCATTTCCTGGATTTGGTTCCTGCATCCAATTCCTACCAGGGAGCAGAGATGCGGGCATAGACACAAGGACAGGGGACCAAGCCTTGACCCTCCTCTTCCTGAGTACGCCCCTTAAGCCCAACTTGGAGCTTGTACTAATTTTCAAAGTGGCCCCATGGAGGAAAACATTTCCCACTTCTGTAGTACACTGTCATTACAAGAGACCTTTTGGAGTGAAGCCTTTTTTATGGTAAAGTATTTTTAGTAGTGAAAGAGCAATTGATGACACAATACCAAGAGAAATTAACATAATACATTGCCAAAACAGTGCACTCTGATATCTTTTTGCCTGTTTGTGACCATATATACAAATATAATATACTATAATATCCCAGTTTATTTATTTAAACATGTTTTGAAACAAAATTCTGAAACACTGAAGGTGTGGGATACTATATTGCAGTTTATTGCCAACTAATACGGTTTGATTTTTAAATCACAGAAGTTGTTAGAGTAATATTTACATAAGCATTTGTAAATAAACACTTAAACCAGTTTGTTGAATATATATGAAATATTGCATGCCTTTTCTTTTGAGAAGTTTTTAAATGTGAATTCTATGCAATGTTAAATTTATGTGAAGAGTGTAAAACATTTTCTTATGATTCTAATCTGTAATATTTCATAATTTAATATTTAATTTATAAAATGTTTTAACGAGATCTCTTTACTTTTGTCTTTCATCCTCAATTTTGTTTGTTTGTTTTTGTTCTACATGCCATTCTGCTTTCTACTTCTTCTTCACCTGATTTTTACCATCTTATGCATGTTGGTGTTTGTCAAACAGAACAACAAAGCCTGCTCCTCATCTTGATGGGTAAGACACCAGTTTTTAATTACATGGTGACATTTGCAACCACTGCCATTTCTCAGTTTAAAGTTGAACAGAAAAAAAGCTGTGTGTGGAAAAACAAAATAATTGATTCTTTTTTTCCATTTTTTTTTTCCTTTTTAAATTTCTACCCTCCCCTATTCCCTGAAGGCTCAGAGTGACTTGTGACGAAAATGAAAAGAGTGCAAAATTACAGTTAATATTAATACAATAAGCGGATTCCCCAACAAGTATGCTCCACCGAACTCATACCCCTCACCTCTCACTGGGCGGTCATGGCCTTTACTCTCCCCTTCCCCATCCCCTTGAAAAGCATCCTACAACATCTCAACGGTAGATTTAAACAGAACGCTCCGAGCACCCTACCCCCGCTAGTCCTGCCCTCCTCCATGCTCCTACTGCCCCGCCCATCAGAGGCTGCTGCATCCCCACTCTTCTAGCCTTCCTCTTGCCCCATGTAAATTGAAAGTAGAAAATAACATGAAAAGAATTACTTGAGGTGGAGAAGAAAATCCACTTGACTTGCCAAAAACACAGCTACCATTGTAACCGTCTTCAGTTTTCTTTGTTAACCCATTTTCTAAAATAAGCTGCCCTGCCATGTACGGAATCCGATTTTTCATTTTTAAAATAGTTGCTGTTACTTCTGGTAGCAGCCTTAGCCCAATATGCTTTACAGCAACGATAGGCAATCTCAGGCCTGCGGGGCTAAATGCAGCCTGCTGCAAGCTTTTATGTGGCCCCTTTCCAGTGCCTGAATCCGGACCCTGGATCCATTTCCTACCATCCAGCCCGGAACAATTTAGGGGAAGGAAGCAGAGATGAGGGCATGCACAGATCTACGATCTGGATGCTCCTCTTCTTGAGCACGTCCCTTAAGTGCCCCCAACTTCTTTTCAGCCCTCAGAGCTTGTACTCATTTTCAAAGTGGCCCCGTGGGAAAGGAAAATGTTCCTCCACCCCTGATTTACATACAGCCTTGATGCAAACAGCTGAGGGGAAGGGGTGCTCAAAAAGGAGTGAAAAAATCAAGGTACCAAGATCTGAATGGGGGGGGGAGGGGATAGAAATTCTTCAGCTATGGTCATGGCTGTTCCACTGATTCACTATATGCCCTTGGAAAAGACCTGAAACTTCTGTTCTAGTTCTCTCTGTAAAATGGATCCAATGTTATCTGCCTCAAGATGTGCAAGCAATGATAGCTTCACACTTTGAGCCTAGACCATTTAGTGTGACCAATAGCTGTCTGCAGAGTTGAGGGAATGGGGCACGTCTGCTCTTCGGGCAGGCAGGGTTTCCTCCTCTTCTGGAGGGAGAACTTTTTTTTTTACACCACTCCACTAGAAAGCAAATGGGGTGACGCTAGCAAGAATCTCTCAAACCCAGTTCTCTGCTGGGATGGGGTTGTTGCCTCCTCTTCCTCCAGGGTAAAGCACAAATGCTTTCTTCCTAGAACCAACGTTTGCAAAGTGGCAATTCAAGTCACAACTGAACAAACGCCACTCAGACAAAACCAACAGATGTGTATAGGACTGGGGGGGGGGGAGCTCCATTCCACATCTGTTATGGAAACAACTCCTTTTCACAGTGAAGGCAGAACCTAATAGTCAAGTGTTGGCTCCCTATCTGACGTTCTGTTTATATTTTAAATACGTAAAAGTGTGACGCTTCGCTGTTCTAGTCCCAGCTATACTCCAGAATTGATTTGTGATTTTGGCAAAGTCATTTCTTAATTCTGTGCCTTTTGTTTCCCCATCTATCAAATTAGGATAATGTATATTATTTTGTAAAGTGCTCTTAACCTTCTGAATTAAATGTGCTATATAGAGCTATGTCATATTTCTACTCTGATTAGGTGATCTAATATCTCTTCAAAGTTGCACTGGAATTTCTCTTTCAAGAATATTGGAAAAGTGTTTCCAAACTTGGTTCTAACATGGACTAATACCAAGAGCTTGCCTTGTGCACGCATATTCTTCTGCTGATTTTTGTAACATCCCTGTGGCAACTAACCGTTTCCCTGCATGGAAAATGCATTCAGCATCTCTTAATGTGCCCCAATAAATGCAAACAAGGAAAATGAGACCTCCAGCAAGTGTTCCATGTGCAGCCAGTGTTTCTCAGGCCTAGGGGTGGGTATAGATTTATTCAGTGTGCTTTGCCATGAAAAAGTTGACAGTTGAACTTGCAAAACAGCTATTCCTATTCTCTCTTCTCCCCCCTCCCCCCCCAATGCTATTTGAAGATTGGGAATAGGTGTACCCTTACATAAGTTCTGTGTATATGCACAGCTGCATTTGACTTCCAGACCTGCTCTGCAAATTTAGTAGGAACCAAGTACATGTGTGTGAAGTGAAGCAGCCCAGTCTTCTAGTATAAAGCATGAAATCTGACCTTTTTGCCAACACCGGGCTTGTAAAACCATTCTTAACAGAACCTAAACTTTGGGCCTAAACTGGTAGTACATGCAGAACCAATTCCTTGAATGATTTTGTGTTATTCTGTGAAGCAATCATTTGAAATAGATCCCAATTGTACTTTTTGAATCTTATATTTCTGCAGTGTACATGTTGTCTTTGGACTGGTTATTTCTGGTTTTGAAGTAATAAAACAAATAGAGAATCTGAAAACTGATACTGCAAGTAGGCCCTATGCAGATGTACGAGTTATTGACTGTGAGGTGCTGGTTACAAAAACAGCAAAGGATGGTAAGCAAATGTACTCTTGCTTGAAACAAGTTGAAAGTTGCCATTGTTTGCAGAGCACAGAATTTGTCCCTAGTCCTGGAAGCTGTTGCAGTGAACCCCGGGAGCTTAATTTTGGATTTTATGCCTCTACTCAAATTTGAGAATTCTGGAAACGTTTCTCTAAACAGAAACTTATTTGAAGAAGACTTTTTAGCTCTTTTGTGGGGTGGGGAGTTGTCCTGCTGATCAGTTTCTGCCCCTGTATTTGAGAGATGTTGATCTAAATACAAGTGTTAAGTACCCAATAAACGGCATCATGCAGGGCCCCTTCCTTCCGCTTTTGCACCAGCCATTGTCCTTAGAGGACTGGAAGTTGAGTACAGGGCCACGTTACCATGGCTATTCCTTAGTGACTTGTTAGATTGTTGCTCCAGTGTAAACTAGAGCTGGTGAACATTTTATCTTACAGGAATTTCTTTGAAGGGTAGATTTTGACCATTGGCTACCTGAAAGAGTAGTGTATAGAAGGGCCGTTAGTATCGTTCTGCACTGGAAGAAGTATATTGAGCATGTGGCCTTTGCACTTTTTAAAGAATTCCCCCTAATACTTAGGCCTGATCCGGGGGGTTGGACAAATTTTACAAAAGCATAAGGATGCATAAAGGCTTAAAAGATGGTTTTTAGGAGAATAAGGATATTGTGGCTGAGATGTTTCCTGATACTGACTTCTCTTGTTGATTCTGCGGGTTGCTCTCTTGAGATGGTGTGAGGTAACAAAAAACCCATAAGTACATAAGCATCCTGCTGGGTCAGACCAGTGGTTCATTTTACCTGGCATCCAGTCTCTGATAATGGCCAATTTTGGCTGCTTTAGAGAAGTTCCCAACAGGTCATAATGGAATTATCCATTCCTGTTGCCTTCTCCCAGCCCCTACAACAGTCAGCGGCCTCATCCCCTGACCAAGATGATCAATATCTGTTAGGCTTGTTTTTGGTTTCATAGAAAACTGCCAACCTTTCAAGAAAAGATAGTTAAGTAATTCTACATCAAGCTAATCATTTCATTGATTTGACATGTGCAATGAGATTTGCACTGTCTAACCGTACAAAATTGCACACTTCTAATGGCTTGTTTCCATTGATGATCCATTCCATCCATCATGATGAAGTCAGGTTGCTAGTTATGCTTGTGGGATTCTTCTTGGTAATAATCTCTTGGAGTAAAAAAATATATAAATATATATATGTATGTATATATATATATAAAATTATCTCTTGCCTTAAGTCTTGGAGAAAAAGAGGAAAGTATCTACCCACTCAGAAGCTTCAGATTCCTCCACCAGCTCATCGTCATTGGAATCCTCATCCAAAAGCGAAGTTGAAACTGAGAGAAGCAGGAAAAGAAAACGCAAGAGGAGAACAAAAACGAAACCATCAAAAAAGCAAAGAAGGGAAGAAAAGAAAAAAGAGGAACCAAGGAGCAGCAAACGGGCATCGAGCCAAAGAGGGTGACTAATCTGATAAATTCTACAAGAATTCCAAAAGTATTCTGTGCAAAACAGCCCATGAAAGCATTTCTGAACCAAAGCTGGATTTATTTTCTTTGAGTACAAAATAAAATACAAGTAACTATGGAGTTAAGCTGTAACAGGGTCAGTATATAAAGAAGCCTCTAACTCTGGATTCCGTTTTTAAAAGCACTTCAGTATCCTGTCCGAGAGCGGTGGGGGGCAGCCTGTGGCCCATGATGTCGTTTCCTGTGGCCCCTGCGGCCCCAGAGCTGCCACCGCTCTCAGCATACCGCAAAGGAAACTCAGATCCTGAATGGAAGAAGGAACAGGGCCTCCCTTGTGGTGGTGTCAGCTGCAGGAAGGGGAAGAGCTCTTAGTTAGTGGCTGGCTGTTTAGCGGCTCCCTGGGAGCCACGGGCCAGGAATCCCTAGGGGACCAGCTCCAGTGATAGCAGTGGTTCTCCAGGGCCAGTTCCTGTTGCAGCAGCAGTGGTATTTCCAAATGCCAGGGTAGAGGTAACGAGGCTGCCGAGTGTGTTTCAAGAAGTAAGTGGGTATGAGGTAGGCTTGCCACCTTTCCCATGGGAAAATACCAGCCTGTTAATTTGCATGTGTAAACTAAATTACATAGACCAATTAATATTCAAAATTATGCATGCCAGGACTCTAATCCACGTTCAGTAGCCTGCGTGCACACTATGGGTACCCCCGGGTGGGGTGGGGTGGGGGTTTCCAGTGCTGCTTCCTCTTCTCATGTTGGGGGGAAGGCATAAAGGGGGAGCCCCCAGCCCCTCAGGTTAGTGGGAAGGGAGGGGAACACAGGACATCCCAGGCTGCTTGGGAGGGAGCCGCCCTCCCCATTCACAAGCTTGAGGGGTGTCGGGGTGTGGGGAAAGGCCAGGGTGTGTATCTACCTTGTGTCCTGGCAGGAGGAGACACAGCACTGAGCGCTGCTGCAGGAATCGCTCGAGCGCCGCAGGCAGCTCCAACTCATGCAGCAGCGCTCAGGGCTGCTGTTCCCTCAGGAGCTTCATGTGGGCAGCAAACTATGAGCTCCCACCCCAAAGCTGGAGAGGCTCTGAGGGGCGGAAGCAAGAAGCAGAGCCGGGTCCCGACAAAGACGCTCACGCCTCTTCTGTTACTACCAGGCAGTCGGGAGGCTCAAATTCCTGGGTTAGAAGGCAGGACGAAAGGTTGGCCCAGTGCTGGCCAACACAAAAAAACGCCCCTGGTTGTTAGAGAGACACAGGCACATGGATTTTCAGTAACAATTAGACTCCTAAATGCCTGAGTGATTTTGAAATTAAACTTGGGCTCCCGGGTTACTTAGGGACTTTTGAAAAGTTTACCTGCGCCATGTAAGGTGGTTTTTAAATTTATTCATACGTTGTGGAGGATAAAGTGATTTCTGAAGATGAGTTTTAATTAGATTATTGGAATTGGAAAACTAGTTTTTAGTTGAAACAGCTGTCAATTTTTTAGCACTAATGCAACTTAGTACAGTCAGGCAACTGATTCAACAAGATTGTATCTGTTCATTTTATTAAACTGCCTATGGCATGGTCATTTTGCAAGACAGAAAATATAAGCAACAAAACGATAAAACAGAAAAATCAACAAAATCATAAGATGATGCAGTAGTATAATAAATTATAGCAATAAACAATACAGCATCAATTGGAAGCACCTAAAAGAAAGTGGGGATGATTTTAACAGTTATATAATTCCTGGCAATTAATTGTGAAAAGAGTTTTGTTCTTTCGGTATTGCGAGAGCTAGGCTTGTAGAGTTGGCTTGAACTCTCATGTAGTCAAGGAGTTAATCTTACTTGCAGTCATACCAGACACTTCACGTAGACTTAGTTTTCAGGTTCTGCTTGATGTACCTGTCTCAACCTTAGCTTGGTTTCTAATTTTATTTCTTGCTCTGTTTTCCTGCCTAGCATCCTCTCTGACAAAAGCGAAGTCAATGAGAAGAAATCGGTTGACTCGAACACAAAAAGGGACAAACCTGTGGTACGTCCTGAAGAAATTCCTCCCGTGCCTGAAAACCGATTTCTGCTGCGAAGAGACGTGCCTGTTGCCAGTGCAGAACCAGAACCGTAAGCAGCAGGCGTTTCCCTTTTTATTTATTTATTTATTTATTTATTTATTTTACAGATTTATATCCCGCCCCCTCCTGCAATGCAGCTCGGGGCGGCTAACAACAATAATAAAATATTAAAAATTCACTTTAAAATATAAATATAAAATACATCATCTAAAACACATTATATAAAACAGGGCTAGAAAAACAAATAAATAAATGGGCGGGGGATTAAATTCACACACCCCCACCCTCCCTCCCGAAGGCCTGGGCAAACAGCCAGGTCTTACAGTTCCGCCGAAATGTCAAAAGGCTTGGGGCCAGGCTGTTTCCTCTTCCTGGGAATGTTCCTTCCATTTAATATTGGGAGCTGGTATCCGTTTGTAATGAACGTACAATTTAAATATGGAAACGGGTGCTGAATTGTTTCTTGTTGCTTGGTGAGGAAATGTTCATCCTTAAAACTTGGTTTATTCTTTGCTGGGAATCCAGTTTGCTGCTCTAGTAAATTAGGGGTGCTGAACAAGGTGGCTTGCTTGTCTGCTGCTCACCAGCGTTTATCTTGTAGGCCGTTGTTTTGGGTCCCTGCTGTGGTGGAGTGACCACCTCTAGGGGCCTGGGAACCACTGGTGCCATGAGGGAGCCTGATGATGGCTCCTCACTACCATTTGTCGGGAGTCAGTGGAACTGCTCCCATCTTCTGAATTCCCAAGTCAGGAAATTCAAATTCTGGCAAATGGTTTGTTGGGTCCAGCTGCCCAGAGCATGGTGGCTGTGGGGGAGGTCGTAGAATGGGATGTTGACTGACTTAAGGGGATGTGATGATGTAAATTGCTTGTTTATTCTGCTTAAATTGTATATTATGTTAGATGCTGCGAAATTTGTACCTTGGGCCCCTGCGTGGAAAACCCAGGATATGTTTATGTTTTGTAAGCCGCCTCGAGTCCTGTGGGAGAGAGGCGGGGTATAAATTAAAATGGAAATGGAAAAATGTCCTGGCATTTGATTTAATAGAGCTAATTTTAAGCTGAACTCCATTTCAGTCAGTTGCAGGGAATGGGACCGATGTGTGGCTGGGTTTTGGAGTGGATCCAGTTATTGCAGCTCACCCAGTAATTTAACTGGCGCACCCATGCTTTTAACTAACATAGGTGGCCCTGTTGATGCAGAGATCTTGTCGTTATAATTGTCGGACCAGTGGGTGGTAGACCAGTGATGGAAAGGACCATCATGTCCTGGGAGAGAGGGCAGACTGTTCTTAACAGGACACTTTATAGTCATTAAGTTAGTATTATCCACTGTAGACTGAAGTTGGCGGACGTTTGCTGTGGCTTGCTGGGGGGCGAGGATGTGGCCATTCTTTTTTTGTTGTTTTTTGTTCCCCTCATAATACAGAATCATTTGGTAAATATACGGAGTCTCATGTTACCTTAGCAATCAGCTGCTAGGAAGAAATTCCTGTTTTTTCATGACTGTTTGACATCACACTTGTTTCAGGAAACCTCTTGATGATGCACCAGTTTTGAATGACCAGAAGCCATCAGTCTCTAAATCTGGACGAAAAATCAGAGGGAGAGGCACAATTGTATGTCCTAATCCCCATCTCTTTCTCCCCCTCCCCCGAGTTTTAGTTGTTTATATTGTTCGTAAGAGGGTCTTATTTTAGCTAAGATTGACAGCTTCTGCACTTAGGCAGTGCCATTGGCCTGGTGAATGAATGAGGTGGCAGTTTTGCCTAATTTTGTGAATTAAACAATATTTTGCTTATTTCATGAATAACACAATTTTATAAACTTAGCATAATACATGCACAATAATATAAAAGTAGTTCTTTTAAGGCTTCCTTCCGACTCTTCCTAGCCACTACTGTACAAGACTGATAGAAAATGGAAAACAATCGCCCATTAGCGTTAAGTGCGTTTTATAGTATTTGCAGGGAGAACGTTATGTAGTCAACCTGATATACCCTGTAATCTGAATTTATGTGGCCCTAGATAGTTAATTACAAGAGCACCCAAAGACAGTAACAGTAGTCACTGCCTTTTTTCTATGTGTTGGAGCGCCCCACGATAGCTTCTAATGAGCCCTGTGGTCGTATGGTATGGAGATAGCAACTTGGCACTAGACAGTTGGGGGGATCGGCCCCTCCAGTCTAGGAGGGGAAGAAGAAGGGGAGCTTTCCTAGAATTACCAGAGAGAGGATGATCCAAAGCCCTGCGCAGGCAGCTCCTGGGTGCTGCTTGCCTGACTCCCCACCAGCTGCTGAGCAAGCTTTTCAGGCGAGCAGCCCCCGGGAGCTGCCTGCCTGCGCGGGGCTTCTAATCGGCCCCTTTCTCTGGTAATTCCGCATGCTGCGCTGCTTCTTTCCCTCCTCGTAAGCCTCAGCAGCTGGCAGAGGGGGGGCAGCCAAGGGCTCTCTTCCCTGTGGAGGGTCTGAACGCAGGCTGGAGTGGAGCTAAGGAGCCCAGGGAGGTGTCAGACCTGAAGCCCTGCACAGGCAGCTCCCTGGTGCTCCTCGCCTGGTCACTGTACTTAAAAGTTAACAGCCACAGTTTGGGGATGGAAAAGTGTCAGAGAGCCAAATTAAAACTGCTAATTAAATAAATGCAAGACGGGCAAGTGATGGCATGGAAAGCAAATGTAATAGTGAAATCGAAGTCAAAATGAAAACAAATAAGTAGAAATTGAAAACACACACAAAAGACAAAAACGAAGCCAGTCCCTTCTGCACCCCCCCTAGCTGGGAGATCCCCACACAAGAGCTATCCTTTTTAGGTGGGAAACCTGAATAATTATCTCAAATTGATGTGGCACTAGAGAACAAACAAAGTAGAAACAACAATGTGTCACCAGGACTGGATGATAATTGTTATCTAAAGAAACTCGAGTATGAAATTGCTGAAATACTAACAGTTCTCTGTAACCTAACAGCGTAGGCTAGATGAGCCATTGGTCTGGCCGGTTCTTTAATCATTAGAGAGGTTCCTAAATTTGATTCTATTACGGAGAACTCCTAGTTGATATTGCTCTCTCTGTTGCCCGTTGTTTAATCCTGCCGTTGTATTCTCCTAGCGCTACCATACTCCACCTCGTTCACGGTCCTGCTCCGAGTCGGATGATGATGAGAGCAGTGAAACCCCTCCGCACTGGAAAGAGGAAATGCAGCGATTGAGAGCGTACAGGCCGCCCAGTGGAGAGAAGTGGAGCAAAGGCGATAAGTAAGTATAACCTGCTGCAGGGTCCTGGATCGGTCCCAAACTTTGCCAGGTTGGCATGTTTTCCCCAGGTGTTTAATCCCTGTGGTGAAGGGAAGGGGATTGTGGCCCGCCCATTTACAGGATCCCAGCCCCGGAGCCCTAATATAACAGGCTGGATTAGTCCCATCCGTCAGACTTCACCATGGCCACAGACTTTTTTCCACCAACAAAGGCTGCGCAGCAGTCTCTTCCCCCAAAGCACAAGGGTTCCCACAAGTCTCACCTCCTCTGTACTTAGAGGGAGTCAGGGTGAACTGTCTCTTTCCCCAAGTGCTTCTCCGGGAGATTAAATTATGCAAAGCAAAACAAACTCTGCCTTCCCCTATGGTAAAGGAGTTACCTCCAGACACTTTCAGGTCTTGTGGCCTCAAGTCCTGACCCTCCACCCATTCTTTGTTCCTTGCGAGTGCCATGCTGTCGGTAGAGGATATCCTGCCATGCAAGACTCATTATGAGTTCTTAGTGGGGATATGCGGTAAGAAAACCAGTCAAGTCACTGAGCTCACTCACACGTTGCAAAACTTCTTTATCCTAGCTATTCTCTCTCAGCTGAGAGAGTCTTGAGTTGGTTGTCTCTCTCTTCTGAAATGGCCATTTCGCATCTGAAATGGGGATTTTGTTTTGCGCTATAAGTATATGTACACATGAGATATTTATCAAATACAGTTTTCCCCATTAAGTAGCTTCATCTGTGTTTCTGAAAAACAAATTCTATTAAAGATCTAAATGTGTGAAGTCAAGGAAACTTAAGAAATTTCCATTAATTTTGTCTGCTCTCTTTAGGTTGACTGACCCAGGCAGGTGGGATGAAAGAAGTCGCTCCCAGAGATCAAGGTCTTGGTCACATAATGGTTATTCAGATCTCAGTACTGTGAAATATACCAGCCACCACAAAAAACACCGGAAGGAGAGAAAGAAGACTAAACACAAGAAGAAATCCAAAAAACAAAAACACTTGAAGAAGCATAAACAAATTAAAAGAAAGAGAACTTCACCTTCCTCAGAAGTAGAATCTTCCCGTTCTTCCACCAGAAGGACAAAGTCTTCATGTGATCATGACAAAAAGTCTCGTTCCTCCTCCCTATTTTCAAGACGCTCCTCCAGAAGAGAGTGGTCTAAATCTGACAAAGATAATCGGAGCTCATCTTCTCTATCGAGTAGAGACTCTCGGTCATACTATAGGTCTAGATCTAGGAACAGGTCTAGATCAAGGTCATACTCCAGAAGAAGTTCTAGATCCAGAACAGCATCTAAGTCTTTGCATTCTCGAAGCAGATCAAGATCAAGCTCCAGATCCAGACATCAGAAGACAAAATCCAGTTCACCAAAAAATGTTACAGCACAAGTAAATGAAAATAAGGCAAACAAGGCTGAACCTGTAAGAACAGCAGTACCTCAGAATGATAAAGTTGTAGTACAGCCTGTTGTAGCCGAGAGCGTTCCGGTTATCCCCTTAAGTGATAGTCCTCCACCGTCCAGGTGGAAGCCTGGGCAGAAGCCCTGGAAGCCATCCTATGAACGAATTCAGGAAATGAAAGCTAAAACTACCCACTTAATGCCGACCCAGAGTAATTACAGTCTAGTCAGCGTCAAAGAGGCTAATGCTTCCTCCTTGTATCGTAAGCGAGAAAAGAGTTCAGATAGCGATCAGAGTGGCTATTCAAAGCATCGTAGTGATAGAAGTTCAGACAGCTGGCAAAGATCAAGAAGCCGGACTTCTCGAAGTAGATCCTACTCTAGATCTTACACAAGATCGAGAAGTCCATCTACTTCAAGATCAAGATCTCGGTCAACTGTCAGATCTCAGTCCCGTAATAAATACCCTAGTGAACGGTCTGGTTACAGTAGGTCGTCATCTTATTATTCTCTTAGCGATGATGATAAACAGGGAAGCAAAAGGAAATCTGAATCCAGTGATCAAAATTTCCAGTCAAAGAAAAGACAAGAAAGTAGCTCTGAAAGTACTCTCCCTTATAAACCTGCTAAAGACCATGATGTATCCTCTCAAGGGCGGAAAAGTGAAAGTAGATCATCTCTGGACTTTGCTACAGATAGCGAGCAATCAGTTAAAATACAGCCAGTCCAAGAAAAGGAACGTTTGCAGCCAGAAGGAGATAGTAACCAGAAACAGGATAAAAACTATCCAGCTTCTGACAGAGATGAGGAGAAATCCAGAGCCAACAGGGACAGCAGCCCTTCAAAAAAGGAAACCTTGAAGAAGAATTCTTCTGAGCCACCTAGAAGTGGCACAAAAGAAAAGAAGAAAACCTATGCTGGTAGCAAGTGGGACTCTGAATCAAATTCAGAAAGAGGCGAGACCCGAAATGGTAAAGAAGATTCCAGGCTCTCCTCTGGGAAGGAGGAAGGGGAGGCCACATCAGAATCCGATACAGAGCTCAGCTTTACCAAACCGAAGGGGAAGTCGAATTCTTCCGAAGGTACTTGGAAGAAAACAAAGCAGCCGTCATCCTCTTCTGAGTCAGAGAGTTCCCTCGCCAGTTCAGAAAAGAGGGGGAAGTCAAAAAAACAAAAACGTGGGTCCAAAAAAACCTCCCAAAAGGTACATTCCAAAAAAGGAAAAGAGAAATCAAAGGGCAAAAAAGAGAAAAAGCATAAAGTTCAGAAACAAAAAGAAACATTTCACTGGCAGCCTCCACTGGAGTTTGGGGAGGAGGAAGAGGAGGACATTAATTCAGTTACCAGGCATGAAAAAAATCCACTTACCAAGGATGTTAAAGATCAAAACCAAGAACAAAATGAAACTGCCAAAGATAAAATTGAAAACGATGGAAAGTCATGTGAAGACAAGCTCTCCAATAAAAATGGTACATTCAGTACGTCGCCAGGTCTCGGCCAACGTAATAAAGACAGCAGGGAACAGAGCACTCCAGCCAGTACTTCAAATCTGGAAATAAACACCGATGCTCCAAAAAAGAGTATTAAACTTGCTGAAGAGAGTAGCCAGAATGGGCCCGAGGATGTCACGCCGGCAGATGACAACATGGACATTTGTACACCAGATCGCAGTTCATTTGGGAAGGAGGATGCAGACGTTTCGTCTCCAGTAAACCTGAAGAGCAACAATCAGGATGCAAATGTTAGTGCAAATGGAGAATTGCAAAATGAGAATCGTGAAGCAGACAATGTAAAACAAGGACGCCGTAGCAGAGAATTGTTTGGTCCTAAAGAACTCAAAAAAGAGAAACAAGACAGTAACTCTGTTACGATAGTTACTGCTGTGGAAAACATTTCAAAAACAGAAATAACTAAAAACCCACAGAGTAAAGTGGTAGACAACAAATGGAAACCTTTGCAGGGTGTAAGTAACCTGCAGTCAGCAACTACCAGTAATGCTGTAGAAATTAAAAATGTGCCCTCAGCACCTGAGTCTAAACCACCAGGCTTAAGAATAGAAATAAAAAGTAAAAATAAGATCAGGCCTGGATCACTGTTTGATGAAGTCAGAAAGACAGCAAGGCTAAATAGGAGGCCAAGAAACCAAGAGAGCTCAAGCGAGGAGCCGTCTCCCAGTAGAGATACCAGCCAGTCCAGGAGTCATAGTAGGTCACAAAGTAAATCGGACTCTAATTCCCGGCGTAGAACAAGATCTCTTTCCTATAGTCACTCAAGGAGTCGATCAAGGAGTTCCACTTACTCTTCTAGGTGAGTAAATTGGGTAATGCTTAATCTAATGCGTTTACAAAAATAAAGAGAAGGCACAAATTTTTCATAAGACTCTGTGAATTGATGGTGTCCCTTTTTGTCTTGTCTTGCAGTAGTAACAATTACATACTAGCTATTTCTTCACTAACTCATTTGGGGGGAAATGTCTTTTCTAAGTTTATCTTAATTTTAATTTCTGTCCCTGTCTATTTGCTTGGCATTTTAATGTATGTTTTTCAATGTGTTGCCTTAATTATTACAGGTCAAGAAGCTCTACAAGAAGCCGAAGTAGAGGGTGGTACAGTAGAGATCGTTCAAGAAGTCCAAGTAGCTCATATCACAGCTACAAGAGTCATAGGTACTTTTTCTGTACTGAAATCCCTGGTTATATACTATAGAGCACCCTGAATATATACTTTCCCCCGGCAGTAGTAAATTGGACATTTCTTAGTAAATTAATTCCTTTGTATGTTGGGTTAAGCAAGTGCATGATCTGAGCACTGCACCTTAAAATGTATATTCATTCAAGAATGAAAGTAGGTTTGTGTGATTGACGATTTGCAGGGAATAAGTCTCTTAAATATCACTTAGAGAAATATCAAGCATCAGGTGCAAAGCTCTGTTTTTACAAAAAAAATAATCAGTCATTGATCCTAATTGTATTAATCATCCTCTTTTTCTTGTTCATCTGACAGTCGAACCTATAGTAGAAGTCGGTCCAGAAGCCGTTCATACGATCATCACAGCCGATCCAGGTATGAATTATGATACAAAATACAGCTTTAGGGTACATTATAGCAGATTCAATTACTAGAATTACATTGCATTGTTTATAATGATGAACATAAAAAAGGCATGCAGATAAGAGGGCAATGGGTTTGGTAAAAAAGAAAACCCACCTAATTTATAATTGAATACGATAGAATAGGTCTCTCTTTCGCCATTCATAGATAGGGACCTTTCATTTCTGAACCCTCCTGCCTCCCAAAAGTTTGTTTCATATTACTAAAACAAGAATGTTGGGAAAAGGTAAATCAAGGTTTGCTCTTTACTGTATTGATTTATTGACACTGTTATCCTGCCCATTCCCTAAAGGCTCAGAGCGGGTTACAAGTCACAAAAACATCCCCAAAAACATCCAAATATCAAAGACTGCAAGAGAGCGCTCCTCGTGGGCCTTGGAATCCGCAACGGGACACGAGTGGAGAGGCTGTCCTTCTTGACATGTACAACATTTATAGAAATCTTAGTAAATTTTTTCCACTTTTTAAAATTTTCTTTCAAAAGTAAACCATTTAACTAAGCAGTTAGAGGCCAACGTTACTGCTCCAAAATTGATCTGGCTAACACTTGAGCAACATAAATACACATTTATGACTATTCTGTTTGCCACACCGTGTCAGTTCTGTCAAGTAAAAATTGCAGCGCAACAGCAAACTTCTTTCTGTATACGATTGTCTCCATGCAGCCAGAGTTCACATGTTTAATAACTGGAATTTTTAAGAGATTTTCAATGATTGTTTATGTTCTCTTCCCCCCCCCATCCCNCCCCCCCCCCCGTTAAAGTAGGTCATATACCTATGACCGTTACTACAGCAGGAGTCGGAGTCGTAGCAGAAGCAAAAGGAGCAACAGTTACCACAGATCTCGAAGTTATGACAGACGATCCAGGTATGTAATTTCTGGGAGCAGAACTTCCAAGGAATCATTGTACATCTAAACAGTTTCACAACATGCTTCATTTGGAAGCTTACTCGGAACATCATTTTGAATTATTTATTATTATTATTATTATTATTTTATTTTTATTCTTGCAAGTACTGAACTACCTGTCACTAACAACTTGGTTTTATAGCAAATGAAATCTACAAATAAACATCTACACACACGCGTGCGTGCGTGCTTTCCTATTCCAGTTACAAAGAAAAGGGCCAATCCAAAGTACGTGTAATTCCCCCAACTGCAATTTTTGCTTTCAGGCTCTTGTGTAAAGGACTGAAAACTTCCTTGATTGCTAAGAGTTTATTTCATAGGAGAGTCTTGCTTACTCTACCTAAAGCATCAGTGTGAGCGAGGTGGAACTTACAGCCTTTGCATTTGTTGATGCTTTATGCTGTAAGCTGCTGCTGGCTTTACTACGTAGATGGCAGTCTGAACTAGTGTTGAAACGGGAACGCATCGCGTTCTTGCAAGAATCCTTGAGAGTCTCGCAAACCCCAGTGAAATCTCATCGAGGTTTGTGAGACTCTCACACGGTTCTCAAAAACGCTCTGTACATGTGCAAAATGGCCAGTTCTCAACCCGTTCTCATAAATCTCGGTAAGAAGCTGGTTTTCCCCAAGATTATTCAAGAACACGAGGGCAAGTTTCAGCCCTAGTTTTAACTTGGAACTTGCTGCCAATTTTGCTTTTCTTCCCCCCATGTTTCTAACCTTTCCATTAAAAAAAATAAATGTGTTGACCTCGTGGTTGCAGAGAACCTGGGACTTTAGAACTGGACATAAACAGATGCCCCCAAATCTCTAATTTCACTCCAATGAATTCCGCCCCCCCTTTGGCGTTGTCACGGGCTCTGTAGTCATGCAGTCTGGCACTTGCCTGAGATCCCAAAATGGGTTTTCAGCCGAGAGTTGCAACTCGCGTATATTGGAAAAACCTGGGGGTCACGTCCCTATAGCTTTAAAGGAGTGTAAACCCCTCTAGCCAGACGCAGGAGCAGTTGCGATATGGGTAATGGGGATCTTGGATCAGTCCCTGTCTAGAAAAGATTGAGAACACAGAGATTTTCATGTGCAGCCACCAAGGTGGTGCTTTTTTAACATATAATTTTGTTTAAAAATCCCTCATTATTAATAGAAGTATTAATAAACCATATGACATTTTTGGTAGTATGTATATTAATATTAAAAATAATATTAATGTGTTAACATAGACCGTGTCTCTTCAGTTACTTTGTAAAGTGCTAGGTACATTGCTGGCGCTATATAAATGCTTGATAATAATAATAATAATAATAATAATACATGACACTTCCATATAACTACTGTAATACGTTGATTGCCACAGCCGCCTTCACCAGGAATTTTGAGCAGCTTTGGTCTCTCCCATTGGTGTCAATTGACCACAGAATTCTCGCTGACATTAGTGAGAAGCTTGTACAATTATTAGAGGAGAAATAGAACTAGACGGTTCTTTGGGGGGGGGGTGGGGTGTTGCTGCTTGTATTTCATCCAGCACACGCAATGGGAAAATACATTCCTCTTTCGGAACACTGCTCCTTCAGCCTTTTCATTTCCCCACGCCTCTTTTCTTAGTTTCTTTTCCTTTTATATCATGTTTCCTCTCTCTCTCTCTTCCCTTACAGCAGTTCCATCAGTCACTCCCCTCTCTGCATTCTCTCCCCTGCTGAATCAATAACCAGTAGGCTTTATAACGGAGACTAATGCCATTAGGGATCACTATTTCAGGTGCCCTGCAAACTTGAGAAGATTGGACCCCATTACTTCCATCAGCCATTTTGGGAGGCTTCCCCCATAAATTTAAATAGAAAATTTGGTCGGATAGAAACTTGCTGTTTTTCTAAGAAGGTTTGAAGTCTGTCGGATCTCGGCCCTGTGGGCCACGAAAGGACAGCGGGTAGGCTCCACCCTACATCCAGGACTGATGATTGACACATCAGGCTAAGAGCATCCAAAGTAATTGTTCTAAGTTGATATTTTCAAACTCTTGTATATTTTAAGGACCCAGCCCTGCAAAACCCCTGCTTGACTTGGGACTCTGCATGAGCTGGGTTTGCAGAATGAGGCCCTGGAAGTAATGCTAAGCTCTCCGAGGAGCCATTAGAAAGACCTTTTGTTTGGCTTGTGCTAGCTGCAGAGTCTCAGAATTCTAAAATAGTTGTTTTATTATTTATTTATATGTTTTATAGTGTGGTTTTATTGTTCGCCGCCCTGAGGTGCCTGAAGCATGAAGGGGGCGGGATGTTAAATTTTATTAAATAAAATTCAAATAAATAAAATTCAAATACATAAAATTTGCTTATGAACATGACTTACTGGCATTTAACACATGTTGGCATTTCAGTGAATGTGCCTTTTCTAATGGTGAACGTTTGCATCAAAATAGTTAATTTTTATTTATTTAGATTCATCAGCCGCTCTTCCCACAAAGGCTCAGGGCGGCTCACAGTTGCCTTTTCTGATGGTATAAATGGGTGATTGCTTGCTACACTTGTCTTCTAGGATTTTGGGTTGCTGCACTTCTAGACTTTTGAAACACAAAGGTAGCAGTTTTATCGATAAAGGAGTCTTAACCTTGTTTTTTTGTTTTTGTTTTATTGTAGATCTTACGGCTCCGACAGTGAAAGTGATCGTAGTTACTCTAACAATCGAAGCCCCAGTGAAAGTAGCAGATACAGCTGAGAATTTTGATTGTATTTAACAATTTTGAGAGGGGGGAGGAGTGGGGAAGGGAGTGATGTTGCTGTGTGGCACAAATGAAAGCGAAGGATGCTTACTGGGTGAAACAAGGCCTTACTTATGGGTAACTAATTCATTTGACTGCCTGCACCACGTGAACAAATACGGAGTAGAACGCAGCAGTTTCCTTCTTATTTCAAATCGTTACTATAACAAACGATGAAGGCTAACTTCATTATTTTACAACTGTGAAATGATGATTGGGTCAACTTGCTAGTTCCCCTTCTCTGCCTTGAGCTCAGCCACCTCTAACTCTCCACCTAGAGCTGCCACAGGGTTCCTCTTCGGATACTTTGAAGTTCATGCTGCCAACCATAAAACTGTGAAGAAGAATACTGTTAAAAGCTTCCTTGTATGTATTTCATTAAATGCCTTTCCTAAATTCTGATGCATAAGTTTGGCATCCTTGTATGCCATCTAAATTTACATGTGATTATTCAGATTACCTAGCTGTTCTGTACTGGCACTCCATCGTACATTGTTTAGACACAGAGCTAAAACAAATAGCTTGGCTACCATGTCAGATGCAGTGTTTAGGGACAATTCTACCTGCCTTTTTAAGATCACACTGGTGTATCTTTGAAGCAGAAACTATACATTTTTGAATTGCATCAAAATCCATTAAAACAATCTACATAAGGAGGATTTTGATAGAATAGCTCACAATGGATCTGTCTTTAGGTGTTTTTAGACAAGTGCCTCCCCCTGCCCCCATCATGCATGTTGCAGGGCTGCATAGGACCCCAATGCAGCCCTACAACATGCATAATGGGTGGGGAGATGCTGGTCTAAAAACACCCATAAATAGTTGTGGGTTAAATCTGTTGTAGGTGAAAAACTGTCTTCTGAGTTGAAATGTATCTATCCCATCTGTCAGGGAGAGATGGTGCAGAAGAGAGATCAAATCATAGACTGTTAATCCACACGCTGACAATGCTCTGAAGTTGGGCATGCCTATTAAACATGTGCACAATACTTCACTTGGAAAGTTAAATACCAAAAATGAGGCTCTGCTTCTGAACATATGGTTTGCAAAAACTGTTGTGGGGTTTTTTGTTTGTTTTTTTGTTTTGTTTTTAATCTGAGTGTTGAAAGTTTTGTGCATTGCTCTGACTCAGCTGATTAGAATTACTTCTAAATAAATTTGCAGTATGTACAAATTTATATATCGAGTCACTTTTTATGGCAGTAGTAAATTCCTTTAAAATGGATTTTAGTTTGCAATTATTACAAGTTTTATAACTTGTAAAAACTCAAACTCGACTAGTATAGCTGCAATGATGATGTTACTGAATACTGCTACAAGAGAGTAGCTGGCTTTGCTGAATTTTTCTTTCATTTTTGTGATGGTTTACTTTTCTCAAATGATGAAAACAATTTTTTATCTCGTTGGGAACCAAAAGCTTTAAACTGTAAAAGTTGTAAATATTTTTGTAGTCTTCGATACATAGATTTTTTTTTTATATTATTAAAGTACTCTGAATTAGTCAGTAGGTGTTCATCTAGAACATACAAGGAATATTTTACATGGTAGGTTGAAAATTCCATGTCACACTCCATTTACATTGGGAGATAGAGAATTTAAGGGTAATAGAACAGAGGTATTGAACTCCTGAATGCCTGCCTGACAAACAAGTTCCACGTCCACCTTTTTATCCTAACATGGAAGTAAATTCCTCAAGCACTTTCTAAGGATGATTCTGGTGAGAATATCATTCACAACTTGAAACGGTGATTTAGTTGATTCTATCAGCTCTTGCATTCAAGTACACCAGTTCCTGCTTTTGGATTTTCTTACTGCAGTAGTTCCGAGTTGTGCAAGAAAGAATCATGATTTAATGACGATAGAACATCCTGCTAACGACTTGACTTGCATTCTCACTTCAGTCAATGTGGCCACTCAAAATGCTCAAATGCTAAGTTACCCACATTTATAGGATCCATAATATTAAAGAATAGTGATTCCCTCCCCACACTTTTTTTTTTTGGGGGGGTGGGGGGAGAACCTACTGGAAGGTCTGAATTTAAATTAACATCTTTCTATTTTGAGCATTAAAGCTGAAATCGAACCATCCATGAACATCTGCCATTTGAGGGAGACGGTAATGACTAGGTTTCAGTTTGGTGACACTGGGGAAATGGGGTGCAGTACCAGTCAGCATGTGCAACCATTTGTTTTGGACTTTTTTTTTACACCATTTCTGAAGTTCACATCAACATCTTATCAACTTCGTCATGGGATTCCCTCTAGTGTAGGATAATTTGTTAAATATTATGTTTTGAATTGTTTCAAATAGGAAAAAACCTTGCTTTAAAAGGTTGTGGTGTTGCAAATTCATTGTTCAAGAGCAGGCAGTGTTTAATGTGAAAAACCTTTTTGTACATCTCTGCAAATGCTGATTTCTATTCATTGGAAAAGAATCCCACTAATACTTGTGGGAAGTTGTACTCTATTAAAAGCATATTTAAAAATTCTGTATTGAGTTTTGTGTTCCTTCCTGAAGTTGTGAGAACCGATTCCTTGATAGCAGGGATGGGAAACTTCAGGCCTGGGGGACCAACTGCAGCCCTTTTTAGTTCCTGACTCCGGCCCCTGGATCCAGTTCTCCCTTCCCACCACTCAGAACCGAGCTCGGGGGAAGGGAGCAGAGACAAAGGCAGGCACCTGGCACAATCCATGATCTGGGCCATCATTTCTTTGAGTGCACCCCTTAAGCATTGCCGCCCCGAACTTGTATGCGGCTGTGCTAGAGGGGCCGTATCCTGTCAGCACTCTTGGGAGCTGCGCTCTGGTCCCTCTTTCTCTTTGGGCTTGTCCCTATCACTCCATAGAACCCCAGGTGGGGCAACTCTGAGGTGCTTTTGAGTCTGGCCTCCACCACTCCATAACCAGCCCAGTCCACCAGTTAGGGTCTTCTCCCACTAACAAGTGGGTCCCCAGGGATTGCCCCCTCCCCCCTCAAACATAGAGCATTGTATAAGCAAGGAACAATCCTGTTGCCTTCAGGCAGTCCCAGGGCTTTCTATGCCCTCTCGTCCAGTCATTCGGACGGAGGGAGCGATCTCCATCTGGCCACTAGGAGGCAGCAAAGCACTTTGCTGGGCATGCGTGGTGAGAGCGCTCCCCCGCCTTCCCAGTTCAAAGTCTGCCTCCGGACCGCTAGGACGTCGCAGCGGGTGCTCCGCACCCACAGCACTTGGATCCTTTCCGGGCAATTTAAGGTGCCTCTGCACCAAGCTCTTGGGCGCAGCCTCCCCTCCCTACAGGAGGAGGCTAATCTCGGAGCCGACCCTCGGGTACGGCCCGCTTGCTGCCGGAGTGGGGATCCTCTTCGGAGATACCCCCCCGGCCACATCAGCTCTGAAATGGTGGAAGCCGCCAAAGCCCGCCGCGCCGCCTAGGGCCGCACCACCAGGCCCAGAGCAGGAACCGCCACCGCAGCAGCGGCAAGAAACGAAACCGCGGCCAGGAACAGAGCTGAAGGAGCGGCAGAGAGGGAAAGCGAAACTGAGCTTGCCGCCCCTCCCCCGCTCGCGCTGCCAGCACCAGTCGCCCAGGCCCCGCAGGAAACCCCCGACGAGGAGGAGGATGAATCTGAGCAGGTGGCCTCAGCTACCTCCTCCCAAGTAAGGGGGAACCCAGACCCGTTCCAGCAGGCCCAGATAGAGGCCCTCAGGGCCATGATGGGGGCGCTCTCTCGCATAGAGAGCAACCAGAAACGTGCCCATAAGCGGCCCTCTGCTCCTAAAGCCCCTCCCAAGGGCTCCTTTAAGGGAACCTCCAAAGCCGCAGGGAAGGGCAAACATAAAGGCCCCCCTAGGAAACGGGCATCCCTGGCAGATCTACTGGGCTCCTCCTCCGGAGAGGATGAGGAGCGGGGTTCCTCTCATGAGGAAGGGGAATTTACAGGGGAGGACTCGGAATCAGACCCCCCCCCCGCCAAAAAGACTCGCTCGCATCGTAAAGGTCCACCCCACACTGCCTGGCTCTCATCAGAAGATGAGTCGGAAGCCGGCTCCTCCATGGCCTCCCATCCCTCCCGGGAGGAGACGGGCCAGGAATGGGAAGCTATCCTTTCAAAGGGCCATAAGGACCTGGGCAGGGAGATGCCCCACGACCAGGGCCCTAAACTAATTAGAAGGGCGGAAAGAGTCCTCAGAGTCACCCCTAGAACCCCCAAAAAGAGAGACTCGGACTCCTCAGAGGGCAAGGATGACTCAGATAGGGATTACATCCCCAAGCTGCACCCCAGCTCCGCCGGAGCCTCACTGGATAAGGCATTTGAAAAAATCATTAAGGCACAGTGGAAAAACCCCACTAAGTCCTCCAAACTTTCCAGGCCTCAACAGACCCTGTACGCCTTTAATAAGCACAGCAGGCCAGTTTTCGACCTCCCTCAGGTAGATGCCGCAGCGGCAGCCTTGGCCCGCCAATCAGTCTTCCCCACAGAGGGCGACTTCCTGCCTAAGGATCTCACCGATAAAGGTCTAGAGATCGGCCTAAAGAAAAACTACGAGGCCCTGGCCAACGCCCTCCGTATGGCCACGACCACTTCTTACGTAGCCAGGGCTGTCATGAAGTGGTTTAGGATGAGCAAGGACCCTCAGCTATCCGCTTCACAATCCCGGAAGCTCGCCACAAACGTTACCTTGGCACAAGCATTCCTCATGGATTCATCCATGGACATACTCACCTGGATTGCTAAGGGAATGGCGGCAAACGTAGCAGCCAGGCGTAGACTGTGGCTTCGCTCCTGGCGCGCAGATCCGCACGCCAAAAACATGTTAGTCAACAGCACCTTTAAAGGCGGCAAGCTGTTCGGTGCCGCCCTGGACAAGGCCCTAACTGAGGCCTCCAGTAAGGATAAAAAACACACCCTCAACCAGATCCAGTCCTTTAAAGACCCCTTTCGTTCCTTCAGTAGGTTCCATCAGAGCAACAAGCGCCCCCGGTATGCCACCCAGGCAGCTTGGACACCCTCCTACCGTACCAGGCACCAGAGGAACCGAGGGGCCAAGACCAGCAGACCACAGCCTCAACACCAGTTTCAGCGCCGCCCCGGTTCCCCCCAGAGACGTCAGGACTCCTGACTACTCAGCATCTTCTTACCATGCCTCGCTAAAGCTCGGCGCCCGTCTCCTTGCCTTCGCACCAAGGTGGGTCCATGCGACATCGGACGCCTGGGTCATCGACACCGTTACAAGGGGCTACTCCATAGAATTCAAGTACACCCCCCGAGACATCTTCCGGATATCCCCTCGATCTCACAACCGCGCCAAACACAGGGCCATGCTGGCCGAAATCACCAGACTGCACCGCATGGGAGCCTTAGAGAGAGTCCCCTGGCACGAACATCGCACAGGAATTTATTCCATCCTCTTCCTAGTGCAGAAGAGATCGGGCAATTGGAGAGCGGTTCTCGACCTGAAGCGCCTCAACAGGGCAGTGCGCAGACAGCGCTTCAAGATGGAGACCCTCTCCTCCATATCTCTAGCGATTGCACGGGGAGACTGGCTAGCCTCCCTAGACTTGCAGGATGCCTACCTGCATGTTCCCATTCGGACCGTTCACAGGCGATGGCTCCGGTTCCATTACAACGGCCAGCACTGGCAATACCGAGCCCTCCCCTTCGGCCTCGGGTCAGCACCGCGCACCTTCACCAAGCTTCTGGCGCCGCTCATAGCGAACCTCAGGCTCGAGGGAATAGCCGTATACCCCTACCTCGACGATCTTCTCGTCAAGGCACCGTCTCGCCGACTCGCACAGTCTCATCTGGCCCGCACGAGGTCTTATCTCGAAAACCACGGGTTTGTAGTGAACGTGGAGAAAAGTCATCTGCACCCGACACAACGCCTAGAACATCTGGGAGTAGTATTCGACACCCTCCGGGGCCGGATATTCATCCCTCATCACCGTCAGGTCAAGCTACTCGACCTCATCGCAAAGATTCGACGGCAGCCCCGAGTACCTCTCCACACCCTGGCATCTCTCTTGGGTCTGATGGTTTCGTGCATACGCCACCTCCACTGGGCCCGGTTCCACTCGCGCCCCCTGCAGGCACTCCTCAAGCCATGGCAATATGCCATCATCTGCAACCGACCAGTCTCCATCCCTCCCAGCCCGCCTGTCCTGCAATCTCTGCCTTGGTGGGAACACCCGCACAGATTCGCCGAGGGAGTCCCCCTCTCGGACCCCGAGAGGGTGATCCTAACTACAGACGCCAGCCTCACCGGTTGGGGAGCACACCTGTCCTCCCACACGGCACAGGGCTCCTGGTCAGTCCGAGAAATGCTCCACAGCATAAATTGGCTGGAGCTCAGGGCAATCCGACTCGCCCTGATCTCCTTCTCCTCGCACCTGCAGCGTCAGCATGTCCTAGTTTTCACAGACAACACCACGGCACAGACCTATGTAAACAACCAGGGAGGCTCACGGTCGCGAGCTCTGCACAAAGAAGCCAGCATCCTGCTCCGATGGACGGAGATCAACCTACTCTCCCTCACAGCTCGGCATATCAGGGGACGGGAGAACATAGAAGTGGACTGGCTGAGCCGACAGGAGATCGACCCGGGAGAATGGGCACTCTCTCCCCAGGCCTTCAGCCTCATCATCTCCACGTTCGGACAACCGAGTCTGGACCTCTTTGCCTCCCCCGGCAACAACAAAACCCCGAGGTTCTTCGCCAGGGACCCCCACCCCACTGCAGAAGCCCACGATGCTCTCAGCCAGCCATGGCCCCGGGACCTGCTCTACGCCTTCCCTCCCTTTCCCCTACTGGGACGAACGATCAGCAGGGCCAAGAAGTTCCGGGCCAGGGTCATACTAGTCGCCCCTTTCTGGCCCTGCAGGCCTTGGTTCCCCGACCTCCTCAGCCTGTCTCAGGGGAAACGGTTGCATCTACCAGTAACACCCGACTTGCTCACGCAGGGCCCCCTTCTGTACCACCATCCCGACTTTCTGAAGCTGACTGCTTGGCTGTTGAATCCTCAGCCCTATTAGACCTCGGATACTCGACAACCGTGGTCCAGACCCTACTGGCATCCAGAAGACAATCGACTAGGCGCATTTACCAGTCCACTTGGGCTCACTTCGTACGCTGGTGTAATTCCCACCACAGTCCCCATCGGTGCCGCAGATCCTGCTGTTCTTACAGGAGGGTCTAGAGAAGGGCCTTCGCCCCAACACGCTCGCCAGACAACTGTCAGCTCTAGACAGTACTTTAGCAGCCTCCACAGGCATCCGCTTTTCTTCTCACGCCCATGTCAAACAGTTTCTCAGGGCTGCCCGCCGCCTCGCCCCTCCAGTAGTCCATCGGTTCCCTAGCTGGAACCTCAATCTAGTTCTTAAAGCCCTCACGGGGCCCCCCTTCGAGCCTCTACACCAGGTCTCGTTGTATTTCCTGTCCATTAAAATGGCCTTCCTTATTGCCGTCACATCGGCACGTAGGGTTTCTGAAATCGGGGCCCTTTCCATTGACCCAGCCTTTTGCGTTTTCAGGAAGGAGTCAGTCCTCCTTAGGCTAGACCCAACCTTCCTACCTAAATCCTCCTCTCTTTTTCACCTGGCCCAGGAGGTGGTTCTCCCCTCCTTCTGCCCCAAGCCCCAGCACGCTCTGGAGCGTCTGTGGCATACGTTGGATGTTCGACGTGCTCTTAAAATTTACCTTGAGCGCACTCGACCCTTCAGGAAATCATCTTCCCTCCTGGTCAGCTATCATCCCCACTCTAGGGGTAAGAAAGCCTCTAAGGCGGTGATAGCAAAGTGGATTTCGGCCTGTGTAGCCGATGCCTACAGGGCCCTGGATCTCGTTCCCCCAGCAAGGACCTTGGCTCACTCTACCCGAGCGGCCTCCACTAATTGGGCCTTTCGAGCCAGAGCCCCGATCTCGGAAATTTGCAGGGCGGCCACGTGGAAGAGCATTCACTCCTTCACCAGGCATTATAAAATTGACACCTTTGAATCGGCTAAAGCCGCCTATGAGAGGCGTGTGCTGCAAGGGGTCCTAGACCCCCAGTAAGCGCCCAGGTTCCCTCCCTAGAACATTCATTACTGCTTTGGTACCTCCCTCCGTCCGAATGACTGGACGAGAGGGCATAGAAAGTAGAATTGGGTCCCTTACCTTGGGAATTCTCTTTCTATGTTCCTCGAAGGAGGTCATTCGGCCCACCCGGGTTCTCCCTGGGCGCTATGCAGTTTCATTCAGTTTGTTGTTCTCCCCTAAAGGGGGGGGACCCTGTTAATGTTGTGTTCAGTTTTACAGTTGAGAAGTTCGTTCCTCGGCTGTTTACTCCTGGGAAGGCGGGGAGCGCTTTCCCCACGCATGCCCAGCAAAGTGCTTTGCTGCCTCCTAGTGGCCAGATGGAGATGACTCCCTCCGTCCGAATGACCTCCCTCGAGGGACATAGAAAGAGAATTCCCACGGTAAGGGACCCAATTCTACTTTCTCCTCAGCCCAGTTCGCTGCTAGCAAGCAGGGTTCCAGCTCCCGCTGGTAAAAGGTTCTTTCCCCAGGAGGACTCTGTCCTACTCTTTCCAACGGAACCATTACCTTACACCCTCTCCCCACAGCGCCGTCTTCTGCACGCGTTTCCAACCTCAGCCAAGCCCAGGTGGGCTCAGGTGACCTAGTTAGGTGTGTAGTCACTGTCTTTAAAGGGCCAGCAGCCCCCTAACTTCTCTACCTGCCACAGTGGCCCTTGAGCTTGTGCTAATTGTCAAAGTAGACCCAGGGACGGAAAAGTTTCCCCACCCCTGTGCTAGAGGTCTGGGTGTGTTTTTAATTGCAAAAGCCATCTGTAGAAGGAAAATTCTCTGCAAAACATCTTGAAGCGTGATGGGGGTCAGACACGAAATTTAGCCATGTATACTCTGCATATCCATTGTCCAAATCTTTGAAATATCTAAATGTTCTTGCTTTAACTACGGAGCCAGATTGATTTCTTAAACATACACTCCCACACCATGCCTATAACTTATTAGGCTATTCTCCCGGGACAGCCTCCTGGACGGCCAGTAAAACAGTAGGGTTAGATCCCTGCCATTACCAGTAGGAGGCAGACTTCCTGATTTTTCTGGAGCATGCTCAGAGGGATCTGGCCCCTAAGCTCCAATTGTTTGTCTGCCTCCACACTGGTAGGAAGCGGGTGAGCTGCATCTGTCGCAGAAAGGTTGCAGGCAGCCTAGAAAAGTGACAAGACTCTTGGAAAAGCTGGTGCCAGGGAGGGAGGAATTCATCTCCCTATTCACCCCCTTTCTTAGGAGGGGTTTGGAGGATTGATTTTGGGTGCTCCCCTCTCCAACTGGCATGGGGGCCCCGCAGAGTGGGCTTAGCAATTCCTTAAGGGGTTCTGTCTATTTCCCCTGGGAACCTACCCCCTCTGGAGCCTAGAGGGGCTGCAGGACAACACAATTTGCCATGGCACGGGGCCCGGTAGTGCTGGATAATCCACCCCCAGAGCAGGTGCTATCAGGCAGGTTCCCAGCCCCTACCCCCAAGCACGCCGTTCGGGGGTTCAGTGGGTCCTTACCACCGGCCCCGGGAGGACTCAGCACCATAGCGCTGCAGCGGCTAGACAGGGTCAACTGGCCTGCTCTTCTCTCCACTCACCGCCTGGCCCCGGGACAAACAGAGGGGCTGGCTACTGCAGGCGCTCCCAGCCTGGTGCACAGCATCAGGCAAGGCCCGGCTCGCTCCCTCCCCCCAAGCTGCTCAGAAAAGCAGCGGTGGGGAAATTGAAACCGAAAGGAGAAGCTTCCAAATGGCCTCCACAAGGAAATTGGCGGCAGACAGGCGCAGAAACGGACTAGGCAGTGCCCACAGCAACAGTAAGCCCCCCGCATGCCCCTTCCTCAGGCCCACATAAACCCAAGAAAGCCTGCCCCTACAGGGTCTGCTCCAAAGACACCAGCAAAGGCTAGACCCCTGGACTCCCCTGCCTCATCAGGGGCAGCCTCTGAGGAGGTGAGGTCCATCCACTCCGAAGAGGAAAAGACCTCAGCTAGGGGTAAGAAAAAGGAAAAAAAGGCTCCCCTCAGAACAGCCAGTGAAGAGGAAGCGTTGGAGGCCCATGCCTCGGAGCACTATACCTCTGAGGAAGAGAGCAGTCGCGCCTCCCTTGAGGAGGGAGAGAGAGAGGAGCCAGGGATTGAAGCTTTATCTGATCCAGCTAGGCAGTTCCCTAGTAAATACAGAGACCAGATCTCAAAGGTTCTTCACCTCCGACAAAAGAGAGACAAGCACGACGAGGAGGAGGAGGAGACAGAATATATCCCACGAACTAGACGGGGATGGTTATAGACGAGGCATAGGAAAAAAATATCAAAAAGGAATGGCAGCTCCCCAACCAGGCTTGCAAAATGAATAAAACTCAGCTATCCCTCTTCTCCCTCACTAAAGGCAAGGAGGCCCTCCTCACCATCCCTAAAGTAGATGCCACAGCAACATCCCTTGCCAGAAACTCTCTTTTCCCAACCGAAGGAGAGTGCTACCCCAGGGACCCTACTGACAAGGGAATAGAGTGTAACCTAAGAAGGAATTTTGAGGAGGTAGCCTCAATCATAAAAATGGCCACCGTCACCTCCTACTTTTCTAGGGCCCTTATGACTTGGATCCAACAGGCCAGGAATCCTCGGGTGTCTGCAAATGACGAGGATCCTGTCCACCGGAATCCAGTTGGCCTATGCCTTTATAGCGGACGCATCCACTGATATCCTCCGCTGGGCATCATGTGTGGCGGCATCCAACGTAGCAGCCCACCGCCGCCTCTGCCTCAGGTCCTGGAAAGGAGACACCACAGCCAAAAATACCCTAGTGGGCGGACCTTTCCAAGGGGCTAAACTCTTCGGTGTCTGCCTGGATAAGGTCCTCGCAGACGCTGCAGATAAATCCAAAAGACAAACCCTGCAGATGTTTGGGATCTCAAAAAAGCCTTTTCGTCCCTTCAGTGCAGGATACGCTCCAGCAGGTGGCACCAGACGACCTTTCTATCCACACAGGAAACCAGCAGAAATAAAAGCCTAGATGGCACAAACAGAAGGGAGCTGGTAACAGAGCCAAGCACACACAAGGCTCTGGACGCCCCAAGACAGACGCATGACTATGGAGCCTTCCCTCCTCGGGTCCGTGCACCCCTAGGAGGCAGGCTACAGTTGTTTGCGGAGAAATGGATGGACTCCACTTCAGACGCATGAGTCCTCCGAACCATACAGAGGGGATATGCAATCAAGTTCTTCCACTTCCCTCAACACTCCTACTGTGTCTCACTGGTTTCCAACAATCCGGACAAGCACTCCGCAATGCAAACAGAAATAGACAGGCTCCGAACCATCAGAGCCATAGAACCTGTGCCATCACACGAAAAGGGGTTCGGACTCTACTCCATCCAGTTCCTCGTCCCAAAAAAGTTGGAGGAATGGCACGCAGTCCTCGACCTCAAAATCCTGAACCAGTCCGTCAAAGTTCAACAGTTCAAGATGGAAACCCTCCAATCCATCCGCATAGCGATCGCGCAAGGCAAGTGGTTGACGTCCCTAGACCTCAAAGAAGCATACCTGCACATCCCCATCCTCCCATCTGACAGACAGTGGCTCAGGCTCATGTATGCCCGGCAGCGCTGGCAATACACAGCCCTGCCCTTCGGCCTCGTCACCTCACCCAGGACATTCACGAAGGTCCTGATCCCTCTAATTGTGAACATACGGAAAGAGGGCATCAAGATCCACCCATTCTCGATGACGAGGCGTTGATAGATGTCCACAGAACCATCGAGTACCTGCAGAAACATGGCTTCTTAATCAACTTGAAGAAGAGCCACCTGACTCCCTCCCAAGCTCTGGAACACCTGAGGGTGTTCCTCCACTTACAAGATCTTCCTTATGCAAAAGCAGTAAGAAAAACTCAGACACCTGATTGGACAAATTTCGAAAGTCCGCAAGGCCAGGCCTTCGCCAGCCTGCTGGGTGCCATGATCTCCTGCCTGGGAATCCTGCATTGGGCCAAATTTCACTCCAGCGGTTTCTACGCCCATGGCAGAACCACCTGACGCAGGAAGGAAACTCGTGAATCACAGTCCCAGCATCACTGAAGAACTCCTTCCACTGGTGGGCAAAGACGGACCGATTCAAACCGGGCGTCCCACTCTCAGATCCCGACAGGACGGCCGTGACAACCAGTGCAAGTCTCCTAGGCTGGGGGCGCACTCGTAGGGCAAGACAGCACAAGGCAAGTTGGTCCCTTGGGAGCGAAAGCATCACATCAACTGGCTGGAGCTATGCGCGATTTATCTAGCCCTACAAGACCTAGCTCCGATCCTTCGAGGAAAACATGTCCTGGTGTATATGGATAACACGGTGGCAAAGGCGTACATAAATCACCAAGGGGGTTCTCAATCCAAATCTCTCCACCATCAGGAAAGCTCTCATCAAGTGGTCAGAAAACAACCTGAAGTTCATCAAGGTGGTTCATATCGCCGGAAAAAAAGAAAACTCAAGCTGATTGGCTAAGCCGGGAAAAGATCGACCCAGGGGAGTGAGCTCTCCACCCACCGGCATTCAAGACCATAGTCAGCTCCTTCGGGCAACCAGAAATTGACCTGTTCACATCACCCAACCAATGCAAAACCCGAGATCTTTGTATCCCGATTCCCAGATCGCCGAGCGGCAGCATTCGATACACTGAATCTGACCTGGCCTCCAGGTCTTTCATACACCTTTTCACCATTTCCCCTCATAGACAGGACTGTGACAAATCAAAAAAGAATGCTCGACCACCTTCCTGATAACCCCCTACTGGCCACAACGTCCATGATTTGCAGACATTCAAGAACTGAGCTCAGAACCCCCCCCCCCTCAGACACCCAAGCATCCCCGACCTCCTGTTTTAGGAACCTATCCTTCATGACAACCCAGAAGCCCTGAAGCTAACAGCGTGGAAGTTGAAAGGAGGGCGCTGAGAAAGTTGGGCTACTCCCAACAAGTCCTCACAGGCCTTTAGAAATTTGGCCTCCTACTGGGAAATCTGTCGTGCAGCAACCTGGTCTTCAGTGCACACCTTTACGAGGCACTACAAGATTCTGCTGCACGAATCAGCTGATGCGGCTTTCGGGAGACCGGTGCTATAAGGGGTATACCTAATCCCCTTCCGCCTGATGCCCCCCTTCTACCTCCCACCGTTCCCCCCCCCCCATATATTTCAGGAGTGGGACACCGCTTTGGAACGTCCCTACTGTTTTACTGGCCGTCCAGGAGGATCTCCTGGGAGAAAGGAAAATTGGGCTCTTACCTTGTGAATTTTCCTTCTACGGGAGATCCTCCTGGATGGCCAGTCTCACTCGAAGTGAGGAGTAAATGAGGTGCCTGGATCATGAACACATAGCTAAAACCACACCCCGTTTGGAGCAGGGAGTTTTTTTATCACAGTTTACGTTGATAATAAAGTTTTTCTCTAGTTACAGAAAATGTTCCAGTTCAGCATAGGTTGAGCAATGTGAAGTACAGCTTGAAAACACTGGAACTTAGGGGCTAGATCCCTCTGAGTGTGCTCCAGAAAATCAGGAAGACTGCCTCCTACTGGTAGTGGCAGGGATCTAACCCTACTGTTCTACTGGCCGTCCAGGAGGATCTCCTGTAGAAGGAAAATTCACACGGTCAGAGCCCAATTTTCCTTTTTGTATTGGTTTTAGTCAGTGGGCATGATGCCTCTAGACTAAACCTTCAGTTCCAGAAAAATAGCTTTAATAGAAAGAGTCAAGAGGCCCGTGTTCACTGTGAACGGGGAAAGCGCAGTGGGTGCAGGTCACTGGCAATATTGGCCTTGTCTAAATGGAAAGGCTAATTGCCATTGTACAGGATAAAATGGCAGCCCTAAGGGGAATGGATCAGTTTCAGCAGGATTCTTCGTTGGGTTCAATCTCTGACATGATCTGGTTAACCTGCCTTTCTGTGCTAGAGACTTGAATAATCATCTCCAGTGTAAATTGTGAATAAACTCAGTGGAGTTTAATTGTGAATCAGACATGATCCGAAGGTAAATGTGAACAAACTGGGGTCCAGTAAATTCCCAGTGGGAGAAGAGACCAAATAGTACTAATAATACCGCTGAGATAACGGAACATGAATGAGTGCGCCAGACTGCATCAGACTGGTTGTTCATCCTGCCTGGCATCCTGTCTCAGGCGGTGGCCACGTTTGGTCACTTAAGGAGAAGTACCCAGCAGGTCAGGGGAGCGATCCATCCCTACTATGTATTCTGGTATAAAAATGTATTTCTTAAACATAGTATGAATATGCTAATCCAGTACAGATGCTCATGTGTGACTTCTTAGGATCCCCAGTGTAATATCTTACTCTCTAAAGGCTGAGTGTGCAGTACTTGGAGGGGGGGCGGCGGAGGGCAGTTTCAAGGCTCACCTTAGCCAGAAACTCACTGGGTGACCTTGGGCCAGTCACAGTATTTTCTCAGCCTGACCTACCTCACAGGGTTGTGAGGATTAAAAGTTGTATTTATTAGTTATATGTAAAGCACTCCAAATGTCATCCATTGTCTAGCCATGAGCAAAAATGTGTCCCCTTGCAAGCTCGACTGTTCCCCAAGGAGTTCAAGAAGGTTTGGTTAGTACCCTGAATTGGCCAAACCCATGCTTTTCTGTCAAGGGATGCAATTAGGAATGGGTTGTTTACTCATAGTTAGAAGGGACTTAAAGGATCATCTAGTCCGTCACCCGTGCCAATGCAGGATTCACCAGCCTAAATTACCTGCACTGAGAAACCCATCCAACAAGAAACCAAGTCTATAACCAAAATCTGCTCCATTAGAGATCAAGACTGGTTAGTGCTTTACTGAATTGGAGGAAGTACTCGTCAGCCATCTGCTCACTGTATTCTGAAACCATCTTAGTCACTTTAGGCCGCTAGGGAGGTTTTCCTAAAGGAGTGGTTTCCAAACTTTTGTCTCTGAGCCTGTTTTGTGACATAAATGTAACCCCATGATGCCAAACAGTAACAAAATAGATCACATACCAGTTGGGATCATGACCTCATTTGCAGATGGCTGACAAGTTGTGACCTTTCTAGAGTCACAACTCATACTTTATAGAAATCTTTGCCCTAGGAAGCATGTTGTCATAACACAGCCTGGCAACTTAAGCACTAGTAAAAATAATAAATACAGCCTACAATCCTAAATGTGTTTGCGCCACTGAAGGCAAGCAATCCCACTTAAGTCAAGGAAGCTCCCCTGATGTGAGCATGTGTGTAACTTGACTTGAAGAAGTTACTTATCAAATGAGTCCGGGGATCTACCAGTGGGTCCACACCAGTCATGAAGGCAGAAATGAATAATCCTATGATGAGGGATGAAATCAATACATTTATTTTCTAAAACAAAAAACTTTACAGTTTTTTAAACTGTTAAAGGCAGAACCGTTTCCAAAGCAAAAAAGTTTCCTTTTCAAAACCATTTCGCAAAATACATTTTCACCCAACTTAAACTCCGAAGAACATAAAAATGAATTACAATTACAATTGAAAAAACATTTAACATACATTGCAACAAAAATTAAACGCCAAAAATCATGGAATTTATTTACAGATTTTCTATCTATATTCCATAATTTACCATCAATATTAATGTAATGTATATACTTAATTCCTTATCGTCCATACTCTTATTATTTACAGCTAACAGATATATGCAAATCACCTCAGTCTATATTGCTTGGCATAATGAACCAAGTCTGGCTTGCCTCCCCAGCACAAGGGGGCAGCTGTGGGTGTGATGCTGCAGGGAAGGAAAGGAGGGTGGTGGAGATGAACCTACAGAACTGCTCCCCCCCCCCCCTGCATTTTTTGAATGTGTGGTTCTCCCTGCTGACCCTTCCCCAGCAGCTGTTGATGCCACTCAGAAGGAAGGGGAGGAGACGCAGCCAGGCAGGGCTGTTCTGCACTGTGAGTTCAAGCTCCAGGATAGGGAAACTGTCAAGAGATTGTGAGAAGCAAGATGGAAGCAAGATGGAAGCAAGATTGGGGCAGGTTCTGGGAAGAAGCAGCAGGGGGGCTGTACAGTGGGCACCGTACGGCTGTACTGGGGATGATGAGGCAGGATGTTCCCCTCCACAGCCAAACATTGAACCAAAATGACTCCACTGATGGCAGTTCTGCCAAGGGGAAATGGGGGTCAGAATAAAGGGGACACAGGGCAGGAACAGAGACCTCCTACCCTTCCTACAATCCCTTTTACCAGCCCCTCACCTCCTCCAGGCTACTTTTGAGCCGGATCTTTGGGTCTGCAACCTTGGAGCATGAGATCTAGATGAAGTGCTGGTGTAGTGTGATAATGATTGGTGCAGCCAAAAATGAGTTATTAAACATTCGTGTCAATTACCCTCTTGCCTCAGAAAGCCAGCAAGAGGCATCTCTAGTCGGGTTCATGTCAATTAGCTGCTTGCCTCACTCCTACAACTTTTCATAGGGAGTGAAAAGTAGGACTTTTCACTCCCTACTTGATCTAGTTCTCACGCTCCAAGGCTGTGAAGTCTGGGGGCTCAACTCATCCGGGGGGAGGAGAGATGGATCGCTCAAAATCCTCCCCATGGACTGAATGAATACAAGTCATGCAACTTTTCATAAGGAGTGAAAAGTATGGAGTGAGGCAAGAGGTAATTGACATAAAACCGACTAGAGATTCCTCTTGCTGGCTTTCTGAGGCAAGAGGGTAATTGACACGAAACGGACGAGCTTGAAGTCTTTGTGACAGCTGACTCTTGATAAGTTATGTGATTTTAAAAAGCAGAGTCACATAACTTATGCTGTTTTTTCTAACACCACAAATGGCGGTCAGCAGCTGCTCAACTGCAGGTGCACCACCTAGCAGAACTGATTTTTTAATGTTTAATAACTCGTTTTTGGCTGCACCAATCATTCTCACACTACACTAGCACTTCATCTAGATCTCAAGCTCCAAGACTGTGAAATGTGGGGGGCTAAACATGTCGGGGATGGGGGGAGGAGATATTGATGATTCAAAATGGTTAGGATGTAGTGCGTTTTGACCACCAGCAATTAACATTGAAACAGTTATAAGTTTTGATTTTCTTTCTGGATCTTCTTCAAACTTTGCACATAAGACAGTCCCCACAAATATAAGCCATGGATAAAATTTCAGAACTGTAGCTGAAGGGGTTTCCTCAGTATTGGGGCTTCAGCAGCCCTCTGTTTATAACTGAGAGTGGTTCTGCCTTTAACTTACTTGTAGCTACCACTGCAAGAAAATGTCTTCGAACTTATATGCTGTCCTTCCCCTAATGGCTCAGGGCGGCTTCCCTAAAACATATTTTTCAGAAACCCAATTACCTCCCCAGGAACCCTACTCTTAAACCCCCCTCTGAAAACCTCCCTGACCCACAACTACACATAACTTCCTAACCAACCCCAGTCCCTATCCCCACCTGCCAGCTGCCTTACCAAACATTTTACATTGCCTCCAGACAACACTCAAGACTCAGGCTCAAACAAACCTCCGGGGGCAAGGGAGCTCCATAGAATTGAGGCAGCGACCAAGAATGATAAAGGATATTGTCATTCACAAATATTGTTTGCATGTTAGGGTTCTGAATAGCTGAACAATAGTCACAACGTGGACAGATGTGCACATTGCTGCCAATGTGGTTATTCTGGTTTGATTCATTTATTTAGTTAAAAACCTAAGTGCCGTGCTGGGTCAGTCCAATGGTCCAACAAGGCCCACATCGTGTCTGAAAGGTCGCTTCAGAGAAGTATCCAACAGGTCATAATGGAGGCTAGGGTGGGTTGGTTATCCATGCTAAAACAATTAACAAGGTAACCAAAGTACTGAGGTGACCCACCTGAAACAAGTGAAATTGCCAAGCTGGAAGCTCAGAATTGAACGTGTAACAACATGGGAGAGAACGGTGCTCCGACCCGTAACCGTTCCGTTAGACCCATACTGAAGCGGGCGAATTCTCCTGATACGAGCTTTACCTGGGATGTTCCTAGGACTGGGGAGTTGTTTGGGGGTGTTTTTTTATCCAGGGGGTAGGCAATTTTATATGTTCAAGCCTGTCTTGAAAGAGCAGCCCTTTTCACAATTGGATGACTTAAAGTAGACATTTAAATTTGTACTTGGACACCAGAAAAAAAGTGGATGTGCTGAACTGCAGAGTTGCTAGCAATCCTGCTTCTCTATAGGTCAGAACCAGCACCTTGAGTTGTACCTGTGAAGGAGGGCAAGACTGGTTAACCAGCGAAGAGCAAGGAGAGCAGGTGTTGGAACTAAAAATAATGTTGTTGACATCCAATGATGAATTGTTCATGCACTGGCTGTGTAAAACAGAAACCTGAAATCCTGAACCAAAAAAGTTTCAAGCAGTTTGTATCAAATATAACAGAACTCTTTCTTTTTTAAAGGAAACCCACAACGTGAATAAACAATTTGTTTTCATAAATTTGGCTGGTTTGTTAATAGATTATCCACTGCAAGCCATCAAGGGTTCTATAGCCAAGTAGCCTTGTAGGGGGATATCGTCTCCAGGAAACTATTATTGTTAATTATTAGAGAGCTTCACTAATGTCCCAGGTGCCAAACAGTCCTAATTAGATTTGGGCCCCTGCCCTGAGGGGCCTACAATTTAGAATGGACCCAAGGAGCTGCGCAGGCCAGTTTTGGTAACACGAGAGGCTCCCCGGATATCATTCTAGATATGACAGTGGCACGGCACTCCAGGGACCAGAGCTGACTGCAAGAGGAGAGCTTGGGGAAGAAGCACCGCTAGATTGGAATGAGTCCCAGTGCAATAGACGCTATGGGGGTGCAATTTGTTTTCGTACTTTTAATTACTAAAACGAACGAAGCCTCGTTTGAGTAATTAAAATATGGAAATGTATGACAACAGTAACAAAAACAAAAGAAAATGAACAAGTCTGTTATAAAAAATTAACATTCTCCTCATACCCCTGTCATACTCCTCCGGCTGGGTAGTTCCACCGTTGACCGCCAGGAGGCAGATGAGCTTTTTTCTTCTCTGCGCCTGCGTCACGGTGCTACCCGGCTCCAGCGCCAGTCCTTCATCTGCCTCCGAGACCGTCGGGAGGTTTTTAGGGATCCCCAGGTCCCTAGGAAGAAGGTAGAAATTAAAGAGGATTAAACAACTAAAAAAGGGAAGCCTAGGGAGAAAGGCTTCGGCGGGGCATTGGGGAGGCGATACCGGACCCCGTCTCGGTTCGCCAGACAGGCAAGAAAAAATTAAAAATTAATAGAATCCCCGCCGGCTCCCTCGCACTGCGCCGGGGAGCAGGGGAGGCCGCGATTACTTCCCCGGCTAGCGGGACCCTCCACCGCGGTACTCCCCCCGCCCTAGGCCGGGACCAATCCGCTTGGCCCCGAGCCAGTTACACTGAGCACGGCTGAATAATGACTACCCCTGAGAGGGTACTGTCCCCCACCAACATGGCAGGAGGGACAGAGGCAGCGGGCTCAGAGCAGGAGCCACAGGGGGAGCAGAATCCCTCATTGGTCTCAATTGCAAAATCAATGCAGGAGATTATGGGGGCAATAAAAGATTTGGCCCGTCCTAAAAAGAGCGGGAAACGCAAAAGAAAGTGCCCCGCGAAGGGCCCCTCCCCCAAAACGCCCAGAGCGGGAAAAGCTCCTATGCAAGGCAGCAAGTCTGCTAAATCCCCACTAGGGGGAGCTGGACTGCAGGACTTGATATCCCCTCAGGGCTCTGAGGAGGATGATTTTCAAGCAGGCAGCAGTAAGAAACACAAACAGCAGTTCCTAGAGGATTCTGCTTCTGACTCAGACTCTTCCCAGGAGAGCTCTGATCTAGAGGAAGGGGAATGTTCTGACAACCTCCCCACAGACCCCAGAGAGAGAGACAAGCAGTTCCCTAGCCAGTGTAGGGAAGAACTGCTGGGGCATGTCATTAAGACTCTCCAAATCAAGCAGAGAGCCGTTAAGGAAGGATCCTCTGATTCAGAGGAAGAGGAAACTAGGGACTATCTGCCATCAGTACATGGCAGAGATCAGGGCTTACCCCTGGATAAAACATTTGAGAAAATCGTGTTAGAAGAATGGAAACACCCTGACAAGTCCCATAAGATGCCCAGAGCACAAGAGAGCCTGTACGCATTCTCTAGGAAAAAAGAATATCTTTTCAAAAGCCCCAAAATCGATGCGGCCGCTGCTTCTCTAGCACGCCAGACGGTTTTTCCTACCGAAGGGGACTGCCATCCCCGTGACCCCACTGACAGGGGAGTGGACTCAGCCCTCAAAAGGGCAGCAGACTCCACGGCAGCAGCCCTCAAAATTAATATTGTGGCCTCCTATGTGTCTAGAGCATTACTAGCGTGGATGCAAGAGGCACAGGACCCAGAGTTACCCGAAAAAAGATCACAAAAACTCTCCTCCCGCATCTGCATGGCTACTGCCTTTTTAGCAGACGCAACCACTGATGCTCTAACATGGTCAGCCAGGGCTCTGGCAGGAGACATAGCAGCTAGACGCAGGGTCTGGTTAAGATCCTGGCAAGGGGATCCCACGGCCAAGAACCTCCTAACCGCGGCACCCTACACAGGGTCCAAACTGTTTGGAGTGTGCCTGGAAAAGGTGCTTGAAGAGGCCAATACCAAGGATAAGGCGAAAACCCTCCAACAAGTGACTCCAAAGCGGGGGTTTTTTCGTGGCCAACCTTTCAAATTTAGGGGCTTCAGCGGCACTTCCAGAGGAGCGTTCAACCAAGGCCACAAGGACTTCTCCAGAGGCTTCTCCTTCAGGGGAAGGGGATTCAGAGCGGGGAGATTTGATAGGCGTAAGCAGAGAAGTTTTGGGGCCTACAACCCCAAGCAAGATGCCTGACTATGCCTCCCCGGAGGTAGGAGGAAGGCTACAAAGATTCAAAGAGATCTGGGGAGCCTCAGTCTCAGACGCCTGGGTCCTATCCTGCATCTCAGAGGGATACAAAATAGATCTAAAACGTACCCCCAGTCAACATTTCTTTCCGTCTCCAGTCTCAAAAAACCCACAAAAACACAAGGCTATGCTGACGGAGATCAAGAGATTACACGACAGCAACGCAATCGAAGAGGTGCCAGCTCAAGACCGTTTCTCAGGAATTTATTCCATCATTTTCCTGGTCGCCAAGAAGGGCGGAAAATGGAGAGCGGTACTGGACCTAAAGGCACTAAACAGATATGTAAAACGCCGCAGATTCAAAATGGAAACAGCGACATCAGTATGTCAGAGCCTGCAGAGCGGAGACTGGATGACGTCCTTAGACCTAAGGGAGGCCTATCTCCACGTTCCAATCTGGGGCCCCCACAGAAAATGGATACGGTTTGCCTACAACAAACAACAGTGGCAATTCAGAGTTCTCCCATTCGGCCACTCCTCAGCACCCAGGACCTTCACGAAGATCCTGGCCCCTCTGATAGCCAACCTACGCAGCAGGGGAATACATATCTACGCATATCTCGACGATCTACTGGTCAGGGGCAGCTCACCCGACAGAGTGAAGAAACATCTCAACCTAGTCATTCTCTACTTAGAGAAACATGGATTCCTCATAAACAGGGAGAAGAGCCAACTAACCCCAACACAGAAGTTGGAACATCTAGGAATTCTTATAGATACCTCCTTAGACCGCGCATTCGTCCCTGTCGACAGGAGGGAAAAGATCCATCTCCTAATCCACCGCCTCAGAGGTCGGAGTCGCATGAGACTCAAACCACTAGCGTCCCTACTGGGCCTCTTAGTATCCTGCATAGGACAGGTGACATGGGGTCGCTTCAACCTTCGACCCTTACAGAGGCGGCTCAGGGGTTTGCAAAGAGAGCTCACATTAGGTCTCAATCCGTGGGTCTCCATTCCACAAGACCTAAAAGTCTCAATGTCCTGGTGGTTAGAGCCAAGAACATTCCTAGAAGGGGTACCTCTCTCGGAGCCCGCGAGGATAGTGGTAACGACGGATGCCAGCCTCATGGGCTGGGGAGCTCACTCAGGACCCCACACCGCTCAGGGCCTCTGGTCCCAGACAGATGCGACGAAGAGAATAAACTTTCTCGAGCTGAAGGCCATCCGACTGGCACTTCAACACCTCTATCCGACCTTTGTCTCGCAACATCTCCTGGTATATACGGACAACGTGGCGGCGAAGGCCTACGTCAATCACCAGGGGGGATCGAGATCGAGAGAGTTGCATCAGGAAGCGACCAGATTGTTTGCATGGGCTCAATCACACCTAACCTCGATAAAGGCACTCCACATCAGGGGTCAGGAGAACACATGCGCAGACTACCTGAGCCGACAGACACTCGACCCTCACGAATGGTCTCTAGACAGGTCGGTCTTCCAGCATCTAGTGAACTGGGTGGGTCTTCCACTGATGGACCTGTTCGCCACCAGGGAAAACTCACAAGTCCCCCGCTTCATCTCCCGCACTCGCTGCAGACAGGCGGAAGGGACCGACGCTCTAAACAGCCCATGGCCCAAAGGGCTATTATACGCCTTTCCACCCATCCCGCTAATCCAGAAAACTCTATCCAGAGCAATCAGGGACAACACGCATCTATTACTGATAACCCCATGGTGGCCCAGGAGGCCTTGGTTTTCAGAGCTAATCGAACGAAGCAACGCGCAGTTCCGAAAACTACCACTCATTCCATCCCTACTTACACAGGGACCGATAGCTTGCTCAGAGATTCAAACGCTAAATCTGACTGCGTGGAACTTGAACGATCCGCATTGAGAGCAAGGGGTTATTCGGAAGCGGTCCTGAACACCATTCAACTTTCCAGAAGAGCCGCCACCAGGCGAAGCTATAGAGCCACATGGAAGACTTTTGCAGAGTGGTCTATCCAGCGGGACCAGGACCCAACCAAGGCAGGAGTGGCACAAGTCCTGGAATTCTTGCAGATGGGACTAGATAAAGGTCTTAGAGCAAACACTCTGGCCAGACAAACAGCGGCCATAGACTCGGTGCTGAGATCAGTAGCCAACAGAATAGTCTCAACACACAAGAATGTTAGGAGATTCTTGAGAGCAGCAAGGAATTTAGCTCCTCCGGTAGTACACAGAGTGCCATCTTGGGACCTCAACCTAGTTCTGGAGGCACTTACCAAGCCTCCTTTTGAACCGCTAAGACAGATTTCACTGTATTTTTTAACGTTGAAAGTTGTTTTTCTTGTAGCGGTCACATCTGCGAGGAGGGTGTCAGAACTGGGAGCTCTGTCCATGGAGGAGAACTTCTGTAATTTTCAGAAGGAATCAGTCACCCTAAGGCTAGATGAAGCCTTTTTACCTAAGGTAAATTCTCTCTTCCATAGGGCACAAGAGGTCATTTTGCCATCTTTTTGCCCCAGACCAACACATCCCAAAGAAAAAGCCTGGCATAAGCTAGATGTCAGAAGGGCCTTAAAAATATACCTACATAGAACTAAAGGGTTTAGACAATCCACAGCCCTATTCATAAACATCAGGGAGAGTCAACAGGGTCTTAAAGCCACAAAGACCTTAATTTCCAAGTGGCTAAAACTAAGCATAACGGAGGCCTACAAGGCAAAGGGTAGGGTTCCCCCCCTTCAGATCTGGGCTCATTCTATAAGAAGCGCAGCCACCTCTTACGCATTCAAGGCAAATGCCTCGTACGAGGAGATATGCAGGGCAGCCACGTGGGCGTCGATACATACCTTCGTTAGGCATTACAAAATTAACATCTTCCAATCGGCAGAAGCTGCCTTTGGCAGAAGGGTACTGCAGGCGGTACTGGACACCCCCAGTGCTGCTTGCTCCCACCCTTAAATGGGGACACGTTGCTTGGGTACGTCCCAGCCGGAGGAGTATGACAGGGGTATGAGGAGAAAGGAGAATTGGTTACCTACCTTCGGTGAATTCCTTTCTCTCATATCCCTGTATACTCCTCCGCCCCTCCCTGCCGAGCAGCAGCATGACTAGCAGGGGGGTGGTATCAGTACCCACAAAGGGGTTGGGCTCCTATTAGAGTCCTGCTTCAGATTACCTAAGTTAAGTTCGTTAATGTTGATTAGTTGTTATAAGGTTGTTAAGTTATAATCACTAGATAGGATGAGAGTTCAGCTTGCAACGGACTGGCGCTGGAGCCGGGTAGCACCGTGACGCAGGCGCAGAGAAGAAAAAAGCTCATCTGCCTCCTGGCGGTCAACGGTGGAACTACCCAGCCGGAGGAGTATACAGGGATATGAGAGAAAGGAATTCACCAAAGGTAGGTAACCAATTCTCCTTTCATTCATTATTTACGACAAAAAGCCAAATACTTAAAAATAACAGCGCATGCGCGAAGTGGCCGCTGAGGCTGTTCTGCGCATCCTCACCCTTTCCTGCTGCTATCGTTGTGAAAAAGGGCAGCCAATCTGCATATGCACAGTGGCCATTTTGTGTACGTGCAGACTCGCCACCCTTTCCCAAAATGGCACCGACACGACCAGTGCCATTTTGGGAAAGGGCTGCGCACGCACAGTATGGTCCAGTGGCCGTTTTTGTGCATGCGCAGTGATTTTTAAAAAACTTTATTTTTAAAAAAATAAGACAAAAAACCAACCATAACAAAAATGGTAGGAGTCGTTTACAACAACAAAACCCCGAAGGGGATGGGGTTTGTAAATGAGAACAAATTGTGCCTACAAAGAAGGGGGTGCAGGGGGTCCGTTTATAGAGCTGAGAAGTTGGTGGACACGCTTAGCTCCCATGAAGAGGAGATGAATCCTGAAGGATACGAGAGGATAAGAAGCCTCATAAATGAACAATGTGAGGGGTTGGGGGGGAACCTGATGAGGAGGGGGAGAGATTTTTCAAGGAGGGGTTTGAAGGTTGGGAGGGAACAGTGTGTGTCTGTTATGGGTTCCAGGCCCAGGGGGCAGCATAAGAGACACAGTAAATATGGTTTAGGAGCAGGAGCCTGGATGGATGAAGGTGGTGGCAGAGCAAGATCAAAGCCCTTGGGAAGGGAACGTAGCTCATTTTTAGACATTACCATATTAGTTAGGCAAACTCCCACGGGGGTGAGAATTTAGTCACTCATCTCCTGACCTGACGTTGCCAGGGCACCATTGTAAACAGTGGCTCCGTGCAGCTCCTGGAAGTTTTGAGACCCGGACTTGTGAGAGCGCGGCTATTGGGGTTTTACAAGTCCATGGCTCAAAACATCTAGGAGTCGCTCGGTGCCGCTGTTTATAACGGGAACTGGGCGACTTCCAGTTGGGGGATGAGCATCTAAAACCTCCACCACCACCACCACGGGAGTTTGCTGAACCCTGACTTTTGAAGTCAGGGGAAAAGCGGCAACATCTGAAAATACTCACCCGGGCAGGAAGATGATGAGGAGAGAGGCCATGAAGAGTCTGGAAGGTGAGGACAAGGAGTTCATCCTGGATGCTTGAGGGAAGGGATTGGCGGGGCTGAACACGATCAACGCAGCAGGTGAGAGGAATTATCTTGGCAGTGAAGCGTTGAACAGAAGCGAGGGGAACGGTAATAGCTAGAGGTAAGCGCTTTCCCTTTAATGATTATGCTTAATGGGAAGGAATTAAGAAACTAACAGGTCTGGCTAGAACGGTAGCCATTAAATCAGGGGAGGGGAGCTTTTTACAGATTATTTTATTTATGTACCCCCTGAGGCTCAGGGCGGCTCACAAAAAATGCGTAAGTAAAACTGCATGTGCAAATATAAAATACATAATTCAAACCCCATAAAAACTGGAGGGGGAACTCTCCCCCCCCGAAATCTATCCCTGCCCATTAAATGCCTGGCCAAATAAAAAGGTTTTGCACTGCCTCCGGAAGACATTTAAATTAGCGCTCAGGTGAACCCCGTAAGGGAAGGCAGCGAGAGAGCCTCTCTGTGCACCCGAGTTGTATGGACGGCCCTGGGCCAATGACGAAACCTGGCACCCTCGCCAGATCTTAAAGGCCACGAAGGGATGTAATTATGAGTCTGGGCCACTTTGACAATGAATACGAGCACCACCCTAGGCCAGAAGAGGAGAGGCATTGGGGGCAGAAATGCTTGACGCAGGCTCAGAATAGGCAAGGAACTGGGAGGGTTAAGATCATATGTTATGGCTCCGTCCTGTGCCTTTGAGCATATTCAGGAGGTGTAGCTAGGATGGAATGGGCTCTGGGGAAGAAGATCAAAAGGGGGGCCTCTCTTCCTCCCCTTCCCCCCTGCAGCAATAGGGAATGTGGCTGCACACTGGGGAGTTGGCCCCAGCAGGCTCCTAGCCCCTGGTACAACTCCATCAGGCCGTCCCTCTTAAAGCAACGTCCTCGAGCGTATGCTCCCTTTCTAAATAGAATTGTCCTCACATTATTTGGTCTCTGATATTCTCCTTTGCAGGAGGACTCTTTGTGTCCCCAGACTTGGTGGTGAAGCAGCAGAAAAATGCTCTTTCTGAAGAGTGTCTCCTCTCTTGACTCTGTACTCAGTTTCAGTTGATGACCTTGTGCTGCTCATCGCCATCACGCTTACCGCGTGGAGCAGAAAACAGCGTTCAGGTGACCTTGAGCTGTCACACTGGCGTCCCAGAGGGTGCGATTATCAACGTGAAATGCAGCCTCAGATTTTAAATTTTATTTATTTATTTATTTACATTTTTATCCTGCCCTTTTCCCAAGCCTCAGGGCGACTTGGCTTCCAACATTAAAAACACAGAACAGATTAAAATACAGTAAACTCCTATTGAAAAACCCATCCTTACCTCTAAACTCACCCACCCCAGCCCCTTTCTCTGCCTGCCAAACACTTTACCAAAAAGAAAGGTTTTACGCTGCCTCCAGAATATGCTCTGATGGACCTCCGGCGGAAGGGAGTTCCACAATACGGGGGCAGCAACCGAGAGTGGCTCTTTTCAGGCCCTGGTTTTATGAAAACAATTGGCAGGGGGTGCCCGCAAGAGACCGCTCCCGAATGACTGCAACGGTTGCAGTGGAGCATGGCAGGAAAGTAGGGATGGGTGAACACGGTTCGGAAGTTCGGAGTTTGGACCGAACTTAAATAGTTCGGTCGACCAAACCGAACTTCCAAACTGAACTCGATTTTCGAACCGAACTGAATTTCTGAACTCGGTTCTGTTCGGCCATCCTACAGGAAAGGCGGATCTGTGGGGCCCAGCCCATTTAGGACTTTAAAGGTCAAAACCAGCACCTTGAGTTGTTCCCGGAAAGCTATAGGCAGGGACCCGAGTTGACTGCGTTGCTGCAATTTGCAGTGACTTTTGCAGAATCAGCCAATCCTCGCAGAATCAGCCAATCCTCACAGTGCCAGGCTGAAATTGCAGTGAAACCGTAGTGAGGGCTGTCTGCAGGATCTTGAAATCCCGGCTCAGGAATAAACTTGTCGCCTGACCCCAAACTAAAACTGCTGCTGCAGCTGCCGTCTGTCTGAGAGGTGTGTGTCAGGCTCCAGGGGTGGAGCCAGGGAAAGGGGAGGGGAAAAGAGACGGTCGGAAGGGGAATAGATGATTCCAGGGGCAGAGTCAGGGAAAGGGGAGGAGCAGCAGGTAGGATGTGTAGGGAATTTGGGATGTCCCTTAGTACAAAACGGAGAAACCTCTCAGCCGCTCTCCGATACCAAGGAGATAAGGTGTTCAGCATGGATACCAGCATTGCTGGTCTAAGAGCGCCTACGGCACATCATTGAGGTCAAGGGACAGGGAACCAGAGGTAGGTATACATGGACCAGGGACCCAAGGGTAGGGGATGGGGAAACGAGGCCCCAGGAGAAAGGGCCTTGGCAATAAGCCAAGGCAAGGGAGCCCTGAAGCAAGGGGAGGAGCGAGGGAGCCCTGAAGCAAGGGAGTACACTGGGAGCGAGGAGGGGAGCGTGGGAAACCCTGAGGACGAACGAGGGGGCAAGGGAAACCCTGAGGATGAACGAGGGGGCAAGGGAAACCCTGAGGACGAGCGAGGGGGCAAGGGAAACCCTGAGGACGAGCGAGGGGGCAAGGGAAACCCTGAGGACGAGCGAGGGGGCAAGCGAAAAGAATAAAGAGAAAAACTCGAATGCAGCAACACCAGCCTACACAGAAACTAAGGGCAACGCTAGGAAGGAACAGGAAGACAAAGACAGCAGACAATAGGGAACTAACAGTAGGACATGGAGGGAACAACAGGGAGACAGACTAACGTGAAAACAAGGCAGGGTGTGAGAGGGAAACAAACCACCTCCACCCTGGTGTGGGTAGACAAGGGAGGAGGGAACTAGGCAAAAATCACACCAACCCACAAAGAACACACCCCATCACAAAGGGAGGGGAAAGGGCCTCACACACTCAGAACACAAGGGGGGGGGGGGGGCGGGAACAGTACACAGAAACGTACCACCACCAGACACTACTCACAACAAAGACAAAGGGAAAGCAAGGTGCATGTAGAGGAGAAAGAACACGGTGAGTGGGCTGAGCACAAGTCCAAGAGGAAGCAACTTGAAGCTCCCCACTTGCCACCGCCCTCAGCCATCCTAAATACTCCACGTCGCCAATCAGACTGTGGCAGGTGTGGCCACAGGTGTGACCATGCCCACCACCAGGTGGTGAGCAAGGCAATGATAGAGAGAGGATGCCATGAACAGGGAGAGAGTCGCCCCCTGCAGCACATCACCAATAGCGCAGTCAGCAGAGAGTACCTCCTAGAAGCCCCAAGGCCAGGGGTTCAAGGCTTGGCCGTGACAGTGTAACCATGACCCGAGGGAAAATAGACCCTTAGGAGATGAATTGTGGGTGGGGGGTCTGACAGCCCTATGTTTGCGTGAGGGAGGTGCTGAAATTCTAGAGGACTTGAGTTGTGTTTGATTAAATTCTATGTCAAACCTGTTGCAAATTTGCTTCCCAGCATGCATAGTTATGCAAATCAAGTTAATTATGCAAATATTAATGCTCGTGGTGAATTTGCAGAATTTGGCTTCACTGGTTGCAGAATTTAAGATTTTTTGGTGCAGTGAACTCGGGTCCCAGCCAGTGCAGACTGTAAAGACTGTAATGTGGTCATGGCAACCTGTCCCTGAAAGGAGACGAGCCGGCGCATTCTGCACCAGCTGCAGTTTCTGAACCGTGAGCCCCACATCGAGCATATTGCAGTAGTCTAGTTTCGAGTTAATGAAAGCATGGGTGATGGTGGCAAGATCGGAAACAGAAAGAGAGGGCTGCAGCCTCCTCACCAAACAGAGTTGGTGAAAAGGGCTGCTGAGCAACCTGACAATCCTGGCACAGCAAGGGACTCCAAGGCTGTGAACCTGAGTAACTAGAGGGGGCCGCTGCCAGACCCCCCTGAATGACAGGAGTCCCAATCCTCTCCAAGCCACAAGATCGGCCAACCGGCATCACTTCAGTCTTGTCTGGATTCAGCCTCACTCAGCTGATCCTCATCCTGTCCCCATCAGCACCCAGGCATCGGGTAAGCACTGAGACTGCAGGACCTGGCTCGGATGAAAAAGAGAGGCAGAGCTCAGTGTCATCGGCATACTGATGTCACTTCACTCCAAGCCTTCGAATGATCTCACCCAGTGGCCTCGGATACACATTTTGTTTGTGATCCTATTCAAATTTGAAGCAATTGAATCTGATTCTGATTTTAATCCGATTCCAAGTTTCCATAAAATTTCCCATACCTAGTGGCCAGGGCTGCCGCATCAGTGGTGTTTCCAGGGCTGCCGCATCAGTGGTGTTTCCAGGGCTGCCGCATCAGTGGTGTTTCCAGGGCTGGAGGGAAGGAGACTGCTGAATGTATTTGTAGAAATCAACAAGTGTGAGTGTGACCTGCTGGGGGATCTGGGCATTAGCTCATTTCTTCTTTTTAATGGAATCAAATTACATTTGGGTCAGGGGGCTGGGATTTCAGGGATAGGGAGCCAGACTAGAGCTGAGATGGGGAGCGCATGTGCTTCCCACGGGTAATACCTGCATTTTCGAGTAGTCTATTGGGGGCCTGATCGGCACCCGAGTACCAGGTCAGGCACCCAATTACCCCAAAACAACAGGTTATTTTGCTACCCTTGGGGGAGGGACCTCCTGTCTAACTACTGATTGTACAAATCCAGGCACATTGCTGGTGCTATATTAATAATTAATTAATCCTAATAATCTCCATGCACGTATTTCACAGCGAAATCAGGGACTAGAATTAATCTTTCTAGCTCCCAGCTGTTTTTATACGAGCATTAATCCGAACAAAGTGGTTCTTAATGCAGATTCAGTTGATTGTGTGAACACTTTAGTCTGAATTAATGGCCCTGGATTCAGAATTTAAACCAGGTTCTGGAAACCTAATTTTTGAGGATTTATTTTAATGTGGATTAAGCTCAATCTGAATTAGCAATAGTGTGAGCAGTTAATCCGGACTGAGTCCCAGGCACCATAGAGTGCTTCAGATAGACATGTCTCCCCTCTAGCCATCTGTATCTCTGTGGTATCCCACGGTTTTTCCAGATGTCTCCTCTTGGCACGCTGAATTTAAAATCCACTGCGCCAGGGTGAAGAGTCCTCCATTTTGCTTTATCTGTTGCTCAGTGGCGGCTAGTGGATTTGGAGGCTGGTGGGGCAGTGGGCAGGTTGAACAAGCCGCCGGCAGGCCTAGGGGTGGAGCCTGGCCAAGGGGCGGAGCCAGAGCAACGGTAGGCAGAGCCAGGGCAATGGTAGGCCAGTGGCGTGGCATAACCCAGCAGCAAGGAGTTCCCAGGGTTAACATTGGATGGACATTACATTAGTTAATGCTGGGAACGCTGCTGTGTGAAGCACTGCCACCGGGGAATAGAGAGCCTTCTTACTAGGGTCCCGTCCACTCTTGCCCACCGGGTCCAAATTAACCATAGTAGATTAAAAATAGATCACGTTGCCATCGCCTACCTTTATCCTGAACCCTCTAATCCTCGATTTTCATGGCATCCTTGGCCACTTGTAGTCTTCTGAAGGTGTAGGCTTTGGGACAAGCCTTCCTTCTGGCTTGGAGAACTGGGAGGACTGAGTTAGCTTCCTGTTCTGTGACAAGCTGAATCAGAAGAGAATGAAAGAGAAGAGAAGAATAGGACAGAGGAGAAGTAGGAGGGAAAGAGTTTGGTTTTGGAGCATGAGAAGAGGAAGGGGAAGAGATGGGTTCAGTGGGGGACAGGGGAAAAGGGGTTTCCTTGTTGTCTGCAGCCTTCTCTTCTGCCATGCTGCTACCTACTTTCTCCTTGTTCACAAGGAAAGCAAGGTGAGATGTGAAATCATGCCAGATCTCCGACAAACTGGATAGAAAAAAGAAGCAAATTACTTTAGATGTTTGCATTTTGAATGACATTTTTAATTTTGCTTCTTTGTGGATCTCTTCCCCAAAGAAGAGATCCAAGACCCTCCCAATCCCCCATGCCATCACTTACCATTATCCGGAACCCTCTTCATTTTCATGCTCTCCTTGGCTGCCTGTTGTAGTTTTCTAGGGTAGGCTCCCAGTCCCCAGACAGCCAAAAGCCTGTCCAAGCAAACAGGCCCTTTAAAAAAAGTCTGGCCAGTTGCAGAGCTGCATTGCAAGCAAAACTGGCCCAGTGAAACCAGCATCCCTAGTAGATACACCCTATCCCCAAAAGCTAAACACCTGTCCAAGCAAACAGGCCCTTTAAAAAAAGTTGGGCCAGTTGCAGGGCTACACTGCAAGCAAACCAGGCCCACCCAGACCAGCATCCCTAGTAGCTACACTCTATCCCCAAAAGCCAAAAGCCTGCCCAAACAAACAGGCCCTTTTTTTAAAAGTCTGGCCAGTTACAGGGCTGTATACCAACCAAACATGTGGGGCTGAAGAAACCAAATTCAAACTATGCATTTCTGTTTCTCCACAAAATCGGCAAGCAACATTCTCAAAAGCACAGTCACAAGCAGAAAGGCAAAAAACTACTTTCCAGCAGAGGGCAGCAGTGAAACCATTTTAACCAGCAAAGGAACCATTTTAAAACAAGAGTAGTCATTACCAATGGACCCACACATTCACAAAATGGCCTCTCTACTCATGCTTGGGAGGAGAAGGAAAGCATCATGCAAGCACAGAGCAAGCAAAACAAACCAGAAATCCTTAGGCCATTGAACCAACACTACAGTATTATGTAAAGTCCTTTGCACTGCACATCACGAAAACAGCAGCATGGAGTTCCACTTGTCCCAAAACAGGAAAACATGCTACACATAGCTCTGTTGCAATATAAAAGGTGTCTGAGCTGCTACAATGAACCTTCCTGCAAGGACTACTAATTAGTGAACCAACCTGTGGCATGGCCTTCTCACAGACAAGCCTGCCACATCCCATGCCCAGACTTCAAAAGGGCAGGCCAGGGTCATTTTCAAATGCAGAAAATATTGCAGCAAAGATTGGAAACCTTTTCCATCAAAGCCCCTAGATCCTCCCACTGAACACAGAGACAGTAGACAGTTTAGACTGGAAAACAGCAAAGAAAGGGAACACCACTGACTTCAACAAACCATTTTATGGGGGGCTCCAGCTCCACAAGATGGCCACCGTCTTTTTTGCACAACACATGCTTTGGGCTTGGGAGAGCAGAGGAGGGAAACCAGCAGTAAATCCCTTGCCACATGCGTTGCAACTAGCACAGATCATACCAAGCTAGAGGCCAAATATTCAGCTGCTCACCTCAGAACATCTACTTGATATTCTAGGTCAGCAGCTCAATGTTTGGCTTCAACCAACCCTTAGACACAAGACACATCAATCTTTATTAGGAAAAGGCAATAGTGGTTTCCAAGTGAGAAAGAAAAATCCAAGTTGTTCACACTACTAGTAGTATCTATCTCTGCAACAATAGCCTTTACTTTATTAAAGGTTATTGCAGTGCAGAGATACTACTAGTAGTGTGAACATAGAATATTTTTAGCACTAGGAAACCACTGTTGCATTACCTAATGAAAATGGCTGAAAAGCTATTTCTGCTACTATTAGTAGCAGAAGTAGTTGTGGGTTTTAAGTCTATTCCTTCAAGTTAGAGTACACCACACAGCAGCAAGTTCAACTTTACTCAATTAAAAATTAAGAATTAATGTCTTGAGGCAGCTGGCAGCACAATCTTTTATTTATTTATTTATTTATTTATTTATTTCAATTTTATCTCGCACCCTCCTTCTCACAGAGCTTCTCGGGGCAGCTTACAACACACACAATCAACAATTAAAATTCATAATTAAAACATACTATTACTCACAATCTAAAAATCAATTTAAAATATCCTAAAAATACTAAAAATATACTAAAAGGGCAGAACCAATCTGTATGTAATAACCATATGTGATATCATCCCAGAATAATAACTTATTTATTATAACCTCCCCCCTCCTCCTAAGACAAGTCCCCCAGCCCCTGAGGGCCCCCAAAAAGCCAAGGCCAAGCCCGAGCCGGGTCCCCAATGTACTCACCCAGCAGGTCCGAGCCCAGACAGGGCAGGCTGAGCTCGGCAGCATCTCCTCCCCACTGGAGGACAGGATGTTGGGCTTGATGATGGACCCTTGGTCTGACTCAGTGTACGGCACTACCTAACTTGCTTCCTTGAGATGATTATTATTAATAAAATATTATATATAACTAAATATAATCTGAGTGATCCATAATTTGAATGAAAAAGATTCAGTCTGACCACCAGCTGGCTGGCCAACTGCAAACTCTCTCAAGAACTGAAAGAGAGATAAAATGGTGCCTGTGGAGTCACCTTTATATATGCTCTGGTCTCTGAAGCAGCAGGCAGTCGCCACCGTCACACCACGTGAGAGAAAAAGCCCACGGTGAGTGAGACACTGAATAAAATACACAAAAACACAAGCACTCTCCACTCCCCCCAACCCGCAGTTGCTGTTCCACCAGCCAATAGCACACACACACACGTCACAACAGTCACACACACATCCATTGCTCCCCCTCCTGCCCACAGGGTGCCATGGGTTACTGCCTATATAAAGTTACTGTTGCTGCCGGTTGCCTCTCCATGGTGCTCCATTTTATTTATTTATTTATTTATTTATTTATTTATTTGTTTGTTTATTTAAATTTTTTAGCCCACCCCTCCTGCTCGCAGGGCAGCCTGGGGCGGCGAACAACAAAGGTAAAAGAATAAAAGAATTTTAAAAGTTACAAATATCTTATATGCAGAGAAAAACAGCCCCCCACCCACCCTCCCCCCCCCCCCTTTTTGTTTTAAAAAAGAAAAGAGTAAGACGGCGAGGCGAGCCCACCCCCCAGCACCAGCGCCCCGGGAACCTCCAAAAAAGCTCCCCCGGACAATCTCAAAGGGTGCACAGGCACACGGGGAGTGAGGCAGTCCCGCATGAAATACTGCCCCAAGGGATCCTGGCAATGCGTTGCTCTTTCCTATGCACACGCGGTGGACAGCACTCCCTAGTCGCCCAAAACATTTGACCCTTACAGGTCTCCTGACTCCTTCAATGAGTCTCTGACTCTCCAAGTCCCTTCCCAGGCTCCCTCGCAAGTTCCGACCTGCAAGTGACAACCCCCCCCCCCGCAGTTTGCACATGCACAGAGCCTAGGAGCGAGCTTCCGCATGTGCGAGCTCCAGCATGCTCTAAACAGGAAGCTCAGTGTGTTGGAGTGGCTTGAAACAGCCGCACCAGCTTCTGAATGTGCAGTCAGCACCGGGGACAGGATTTTAAGGGTGGGGGGCCATGAGGGGCATTGCCTCATGTATCCTAGGGGTAGCACCATGCCTGCTGTACTGTACCCCCTACTCACTGTACCCGCAGAAATCAGAACAGGAGAGGACACTGAAATCTGGTTGCATAGCACCGTGGAATTTCACAGTCTTTGTGACTTCTAATCTGGATTGACCTGTTTACACTACAAATCAGGAGTAAGTCTTATTCCTGATTTAAAATGATGGTGTAAACAGTGACTCCTGAATAATAACCCCAAATTAATAGATCTGAATTAAAAATTAATTCAGATTAACTGTGATTGTGTAAAAACAGCCACAGTTTGCGCAGGGATTTTGTGTACAATTGCGTGTTTGTGTTTAAAGTTGCAAGAATGAACTTATTAAGGAGGAGGCCGGTTTTGATTTTCCCTTGTCTGTATTAACCAGTGTGCAGACATTTTGACTCTAAGAAGCTGCGCGTGGCAGTGAGCGCTAGGAAAGCAGCCCTTCCCCACTGGTGAGCAATTGCAAGTTTGGACACATCGTAGGAACGCCTGCCAGATAAAATGCAAGCTGTTTTGTTGTTCCCTCCCGCAATGGAGTCTCTGGAGCAATTTCTTTCGCTCTCAGTGTGTAGGAAGGAATGCGATTGTACGCTGATCTCTCTCCTTTGTTGTCAAAGTGGTGGGAAGCCGGAGATAAGCCAAACTCAGCAAAAGAAACGCTTTGTCAAGACAGCTGTGAAGGGGAGCTGAAATATTTTTGTTTTCCGCCCCCAGGCTTGTCTGTTCTAGCGGGTGCGCTATGCCGCCACCTGATTCTGCACTCATTCCCACTGCGCACGCTTACATACGAGTTGTTCCTCAATCCACCTTGTCCGTAGCAACGCCTGCCTTCACGCGGCTGGGATAGTTTCCTTTCAAGAACCTGCTTTTTGTATCAAGTGCCAGGATCATTGAATGGGAGAGGAATCATCTAGTTCAGTGGTTATCAAACATTTGTGGGTGAGATGCACTAAAACATTTTATTTATTTATTTTGATGTAAATATCTATCCTGTTCTTCCCTCTAAGGCTGTTTTCACATGGCGCTACTGGGTGGGGGGTGGGGGTGCGCCGGCAGATACACTCCCTTTCCTACGGCTGCACACCCACCTCCACCCACGGAGCCTCCTCGGTTTTGTCGGATGGCTCCATGGGTGGGTGATGGGTGGAGATGGATGTGTGCCAGGAGCGCACACTCATCACCTCCCACCGCACACCCGCCCACACACCCAGCGGGTGGGGGGGGGACGTCTCTGTGAAAAAGGCCTAGGAGGTTAAGGGCGGCTTACAAGATAAAATATAAACATAACAAAAACATGAAAATACAACACCCCACAAGACCTTCTCCCCAAAACTGCGCGCCCCCCCCCCCGGCAACCTTACCCAAAATTCCAACCAACCCTTATCCCCGCCTGCCAAATGCTTTTTCAAATATAAACGTGTTGCACCACCTCCGGAAGACGTTTAAGCTCGGTCTCAAGCGAACCACCTGGGGAAGAGAGTTTCACAAAACCAGGGCAGCGGCCGAGAATGCCCCCCCGCCCCACAGACAGGGGTAACAGATGGAACCTGCAAGAGGATGCTCCAGGCCGACCGCAGGAGCATGGAAGGGCAGGCGGTCTCTCAGGTAGATGGGACCCAGTGTGTTTAGGGCTTTATAGGTCAAAATCAGCACCTTAAATTGTGCCTGGAAAGCTCTAGGCAGCCAGTGCAGACTTTGGAGTATCAGTGTAATGTGCTCTCGGCAATTCATCCCCAAAAGGAGCTGAGCTGCCGCATTCTGCACCAGCTGCAGCTTCCAAACCGACGTCAAGAGCAGCCCCATGTAAAGCACGTTGCAATAATGCAGGACTTACCTTTAAACAAATATATCCAGGACCAAGACTAGCTGGGCTGTAGGGGGTAGCATGAGCCTAGCAGCCAGGGGGCCTTATCCTGATGACAGGAAGCTGCAGGAAGACCTGTCCCTCTTCTCCCTAGCCTGCTCCCAGCCTTCAGCAGCACAAGCTGTCAGAACAAGTGGTAGGAGGGGACGCAACAAGGGATGTGATACCGCTGCATCAGGCCTCCTGGGTCCCTAAGTCTCCATGGGTGCCTCTTGCACCCCACCTATGACTCTCCTGGGACCCACTGGTTTAGAACCGCTCATCTCCTCTAACCGCCTGCCATAGGGCAAGATGATAATAATGAATAATGTTATAGTGCCCTCTGCCAAATAGCACTCTGGATAAAAAGCAAACAAACAGACATGCGATCGGTGGCCTACTTTGGCTTTCTGTAGCCCAGGAGTCACCAGCATGTCTGTTGTGGCACCGCCAGATGTTGGCTGCTTCTGCCTCAGGGTGGGTAGTAGGGATGGGCGAACGCGGTTCGGAAGTTTGGAGTTCGGCCCAAACTCGGCCTGTTCGGACGACCGAATTCGAACACGAATCCAAACACGAACTGGCCGAACCGAACTCAATTCCGAACGTCAAAATGACCGAACAGTTCGGTCAGTTCGGATCGCGTTCGGGTGAGTTCGGGTGGCAAAAAAAGCTTCACTGGAAGGTCAAACGTGACAGGGAGGGGTAGTACTAGTCACTGAGGAGCAGATTTCCAGGCACCAGGGGTGGAGAGACTTGCAAGAAATGAAACTATCTGCCTCTCCCCTTCCCAACACCTTCTGAGCTAGTCACTGTTCCTGAACAGCAGGCACTGAGTAGGATTATTAGATTGCTTTAAGTTCCATTTCAGTTTTGTACTGAAATGAAACTTAAACCTTAAACTGAAACCTTGTGTTGTTTGTGATTTCCCCCCATCCTAGATAGATAGAGACAGATAGATAAATAGGTTGGGACAGTAGAGAGTTGTAGGAGTTAGCTTAGTGATAGAGATAGCGTTAATGATTTAGTTTTAGTGTTTGTAGGAGTAGGCCTATGTACTTATTAGATAATCCATTTAGTTCATAGCATTTAGAATAATTAATAGCAGTTAGATTTAGTGTAGAGATAGATATATATAACATTAGATTAAAAAATTAAATTAAAAAAACCCATATAAAAACAAAAAAAACCAAATAAAAAAACAAAAAACCCCATATAAAACCAAATAAAAAACCAAAAAAAACATAAAAAACAACAAAAACACCCATAACAAAACATTTTCCGAACCCGAACCAAATGGCCGAATCCGAACCTGGCGAACTAACCGAATGGCTGAACCCGAACTCCGATCTGTTCGCCCATCCCTAGTGGGTAGGCAACTAGCTTGGGCTGTGACCTCCGGAAAATAGCTGAAGTCACAGCCTGAGCTAAGGGCCACCCATGCAGACCAACGCGGACCGTGCCGTACCCGCCCCGGGTTGGGGGCCGCCACGGCTGTCCATCATGCTGGTGAGGCGGGGCCAACCGCCCCCATGTTTGTTGTGATCCCGTCCCTACCTAGGTTGGTGGGGTGGCTCTTTGGACGCAGGCACACGTGTCCAGTGCTCCGACTTGGCCCTGGTCATGTTGCCTATGATTTTCCAGCCAGGGAGCCAATTGGGATCGGCTGAGTGGCTCTAGCGGAGTTTGGCTGTGCAAGTCACTGATCCTCCGTTATCTGAGGCTCCGCTGGAAAACCCATAGTGTGGGACTGCCAGGGAGAGGCTAGTAGGCTGTGAGTTAGCCTCTGGGTTTGCACCAAGACAATTTATTTTATTTAATTTATTTAAACTTCTATCCCGCCCCTCCTTCTAAAAGGTGCAGGGCAGCTTACAAAATAAAATGTAAACATAACATATAAAACCATAAAAAATGGAAATATTAAAATACAAACACAG
>QEPC01003143.1:2024810-2047462 GCA_003113815.1 Sphenodon punctatus | reverse complement strand
TAGGGCCGCGGCTGTGGAACTCCCTTCCGGAGGAAGCTCGCCTGGCCCCAAGCCTTTTGACATTTCGGCGGAACTGTAAGACCTGGCTGTTTGCCCAGGCCTTTGGGAGGGAGGGGGTGTGTGATTTTTAATCCCCCACCTTTATATTTATTTATGATTATATTTTTCCCTGTTTTATTGATATGTTTTATATTTGTATTTTAAATGTTTTAAACTGTTTTATTGTTGTTAACCACCCTGAGCTGCTGTGCAGGATGGGGCGGTATAAAAATCTATTAAATAAAATAAATAAATAAAAATAAAACTAGATATTAAAATATGAAACATTTCTAAAAGGCAAAATACTAAAGTCAATAAAAACACACACCCTATCCCCCCCCCACCTCCCCTTCCCCAAAGGCCTGGCAGAACAACCAGTTCTTACAAGATCTTCAGAAAGAGGGGAAGTCCGGGGATAAACGGGTCTCCATCAGGAGGGAGTTCCACAGCCTTGATGCGGTCACCGAGAACGCCCTCCCCGCTGTCACCACTGGGGGGATACCCGGGGGATCTCGAGTTGGGCGCCCCCAGCCAACCTCAGAGGCCGCGAAATGACCCGGGGCCTGAGGCGGTCTCACAGATAAGCAGGCCCGAAGCCGTTTAGTGCTTTAAAGGTCACCACCAACACTTTGAATTGGGCCCAGTAGACTATCGGCAGCCAGTGCGGAGAACGGAGCACTGGTGTAATGTGCTCGTGGCGACCCGTCCCCATTAAGAGACGGCTTTAGGGAGAGGCAGGGGTACGTGGTTAGCTTAGTTAGAGGGGGAAAGGCTGGGGCATGCTGAATGACACTGACAGGACAGTAAAGGGAGCATCAGTGAGCAGGCCGTAGGGGTGAGGAGCTAGGGAAAGCCTCATGGAAGAGGTAGGTTTTTAAGAGGGATTTAAAGGCAAGGGCGGGAGAGAGCAGAGCAATACTCAATTAGTACACCCTTATATTACATCCACCCTGCGTTCTTTGCATTGGCTCCCTGTAGCATGATGGATTGAATGTAAGACTGCACTGCTGCTTTGTGGGCCCTGAATGGTCTAGGCCCTGGCTATTAGGGATGGGTGAACACGGTTCGGAAGTTCAGACTTAGGACCGAACTCGACCAGTTCGGTCAACCGAATTCGATTTTCGAACTGAACCGAACCAAATTTTTTAACTCAGCTCTGTTCGCCCATCCCTAAAAGATAATATTCCATTTAGTTCAATGGGGTTTGAATTTCCGAACTTTGTTCGGGAGTTCGGACCGAACTCAAATAGTTCAGTCGACCGAACCGAACTTCTGAACCAAACTGAATTTCTGAACTGAACCGAACCGAATTTCCGAACTCGGTTCTGTTCGCCCATCCCTACTGGCTATATTCACAACCTGCTCCTGGAGTCTCATAAGAACATAAGAAATGCCAGACTGAGTCGGACCAATGGTCCATCAAGCCCAGCATCCTGTCTCCGACAGCGACCAATCCCAGTTGCATGGAAGAAGTACTAGCAGTCTCAATCGGCAATCCATTCCCTGCTGGTCACTCCCTGGTCCCGACAGTAAGAAGTTCCCATCTCGTAATCGACTTGGCTAATAGCCGTTAATGGACCTATCCTCCAAGAACTTGTCCAGCCCTTGTTTTAAATCTGCCAGCAGCTAGTTTCATGGACTGTCCCCAAGGCTGTGTTCTCACCTGCGGCGGCCTGACATGCGCGAGAGAAGCCGCGGCAGATTCCCGTTTGCACCAGCTCTTTTCCCATCGGCCGGCTCCTCCGTGCTGCCGCGTCTTCCCTCCCGCTGCCGCCGCCGCAGGTGAGAACACAGGGTGATTTCAGAAGTGACGCGTTCCAATTCACCACAGTGAATCCCACCCTGGTGTGAACGGATTAACCGCGGGCTGTGGTGACACGTGTGGCCCCAACAGAAGTGACAGGATCGTGACCACCGCCCGGGGCAATCAGAGAGAACATGGGCCGGGGGAACACAACAGACATGCAGTGGAGACGTGGACCGCGGTTCGAGCCCCAGAATGTACCTCAGCTGGGGTCAATTCCTTCCACCGCGGCTGCGGGTTTCCGTTCAGAAGTTACTTTTCATTCACGCCTGCCGTGGTGACCATTCACCACACTTCTGGACCTCCTCCCACCCCGACCTCATGAAGCGTGGTTAGCTTCACCCCGGGCCACGTTTGACTGGATGCGAGCAAACAGACATGCACGGCGCTTTCACACACACCCCGCGTTTGACTGAGGTTGACTGTGGTGGACATTCACCACGTCACTTCTGAAATCACCCACAGCCTTAGTTCTAGTGCTACTTGAGAGAGTAAATAACCGTTCCTTATCTACTCGTCCCACTCCACTCAAGATTTTATAAAACTCTAGCATGTCCCCTCTGTCTTCTCTTCTAAGCTGAAGAGCCCTAACCTATCCAGCCTCTCTTCCTACGCAAGTCTCACGCTGATGGTTAACTGTGCTCAAAAGCCACTCGCAGTTTGGGGATCCTGCCATGTGGAACTCCCTTCCATCAGATGGGGCCGTCTCAGCTCCTTCCTCAGTCCCTGTAAAAAGTCCCCGAAGACTGATTTGTTTTCCAGGTTCTTTTAGAGCCATGCCCCCCCCCCCCCCCCCGATTTACCTTCCTGTTTTAAATTGTCTTTGAAGGGATTTCTATTTTAAATGGAATTTATTTATATTGTTTTATTTATAGGTTGTGAAATGCTCGGAGTGTCATGTGGTGGGGTGTGTATGCTATAGAAAATAAAATTAGTATCATTAATAATTTCCTTCTCCTTGAGCTGCTCAAACATCATTGTCTTTACACTGTGTGTTTGGGTTTTGGATTCTCTCTCTGAATTACCAGTCTCATGTTTTCCTGAACTGGTTTAAAAAAATAAACAAACAAACAACAAAAAAAGCCCACAATGGAAGTTCAATAAACCATTTTGGGGCATCCAAATTCCCGTATTTCATTATTTTTTTTCCATTGGACTCAGATTTTCATCCCTCATCTATCTGGCCATTGCTCTCCACCCCAGAAACAGCTGCCTTGCAGTGACACTCTTTTTCTACAGCCGGGGTGGCCGGTGTTACAGCACACGTGATTCAGGCGTCAGTCTCAGTTGGTGTATCAGGCTGGGAGACCCACCTCCCCTCCTCCTCCCAGTTCTATCCACCTCTGCAACTGGTCTGAGACGTGGAGGGTAGAACTCCCCTTTAGAGAGCCTCCCCCCTTCCACTAGAGTCAATCTCCTGGCCTGTCTGCTAGAGGCAATCGTTGAGAGGCTGGCCTGACTACTACTTGTCATTTCTATAGTGCTACTAGGTGTACGCAGTGCTTTATAGTCACAGATTTTTGGAAGAGAGGTCCCTGCCCCAGTGGGCTTACAATCTAAGATGAAGGGAACACAGGGAAAGATGCAAACATGCATATTCCCATTTTATAGGTAGAGAACTGAGGCTGAGAGGTTGTGACTGGCCCAAGGCCACCCAGCAGGTTCATGGCTAGGGCAGGATTCGAACGCTGGCTTCCTAGGTCCAAGTCCAGCACCTTATCCACTACACCACACTGGCTCCCGTGAAGCTATTCAAGACTGACTTGTGATGGACCAGTTGGTCACAATCCACCTCCTGCCCCCCCCCCCCCCCCCCCCCCCCCCCCCCCCCCCCCCCCGTTCTACAGCTTACGAAACACCAGGGGTTTGGGTTTTTTAACAGGCTGGAAGATGACAGATGACTTTGGAGTGCTCATCTGAATTGCGATTGGCACTGGGAAATCTGACAGAGGTGTTTTTCATCTCCAGAGCGACATTAACAGGCTATGAGGCCATCATAAAAACAAAGAATCTTTTAAAAGAATCAGGGAGCAGAGGGAATCAGAGGGCTTGGCTCAAATGTCTTCCCTTCGACAGATAATAGACATCTGGAATGAGTTACGGCCAAAAGCAGCCAACGCCGAATTTGGATGAGCACCAGGTAGAACTGTCCTGTTTCTGGATCAGTGTGTGGTGGAGAGCACACAAAGGTGAGGCTAAGGGTGTCTTTAGACATAACGTCAACGGGTGTCTGAATGTGTGTTTTGATCTTGATAGGAACGCCGGCTTGACCTTGTGTTCACTGTGCGGCGCTGCTTAGACACACAGCCCAGCTTGGGACAAATCGATCTTTTGCTCGCCCCCCGATCTCAGCACGCAAGCGCTGCCGCCTCGTTCCCCGTGTTGTACCTGCTAACGCGCCATGCGATATCGTTAGAGACAACATTGGCCACGTGTTCAGCTGAAACACGCACATCGTCCTTGCGATGCAATGGTGTTCACATCACATGTTCAACGGGTGGTGATTATTGGTGTTGGGATTGTTATGGTGCTTACACACAACGGCCAAACGTGCTTAGGGGGTTTGATGCCCAATCTTTGTTATGTCTAAAGATGCCCCATGTTAGAAGAGAAAACTAAGGATCCAGCAAGTATGGAAAACCAGAGAACTCATCTTCTGCTGTAGCCCATGTTGTTGTTGTTAATAATAATTATTAATAATGTTTATTTTTACATAGCACCCCCCACCATGGTACTTGGAGCGCTTTACATATAACACACACAACTTTTAACCCTCACAACAACCCTGTGACGTAGGTTAGGCTGAGAGGATATTATGACTGGCCCAATGTCACCCAGGGAGTTTATAGCTAAGGCAAGACTTGACCAGGGTCCTGTCTCCCCTCCCCCCCACTTTCTGGTTCAAGTACTGCTTTGACCATGTGCGGCCCCCTGGCTGCTCCCTCCACTGGTTTCTTCTCCCCCTTCACATCTAGCACATCTAGTTCTTTGGGTGAAAATAAATGAGAGGATGGCCAGCATTGACAGACTCCCACCAGGTGTGTGTGTGGTCACTTACTTGTGTATTAGGTGATTGCCAGATGTTCACCTGCACCCCCCACTCACAGCATCGTCCAAAGACGCCGCGGGCCCGCCATACAAGCCAGTGCATGCACTAATGCATGCCCATGCATCCACCTCGCGTTTATTAGGTTCACCTGCAGCCTCGCCCCACCCACATCCAGGTGTGCCAGCGCCATAGAATTGCGTCTAGTGCGGCTGCTAGAGAGCGATCAGCTGTGAAGCGGCTGCAAGAGGAGAGAGCAGGAGTAAGAGAACGTCCTTCCTGATCCTCCCTCCCCCCCCCCTCTCTCCTCTCCCTTCTTGTAGCCGATCGCTGCTTGCGTGCTCAGGTGGCTGCGAGAGAGCGATCAGCTGTGAAGCGGCTGCAAGAGGAGAGAGCAGGAGTAAGAGAACGTCCTTCCTGATTCTCTCTCCTCTCCCTTCTTGTAGCCGATCGCTGCTTGCGTGCTCGGGTGGCTGCAAGAGAGCGATCAGCTGTGAAGCGGCTGCAAGAGGAGAGAGCAGGAGTAAGATAACGTCCTTCCTGCTCCTCCCTCCCCCCCTGCTCTCTCCTCTCCTTTCTTGTAGCCGATCGCTGTTTGCGTGCTCGTGTGGCTATGAGAGAGCAATCAGCTGTGAAGCGGCTGCAAGAGGAGAGATCAGGAGTAAAAGAAGGTCCTTCCTGTTACCACCCCCCACCCCTGCTCTCTCCTCTCCCTTCTTGTAGCCGATCGCTGCTTGCGTGCTCGGGTGGCTGCGAGAGAGCGATCAGCTGTGAAGCGGCTGCAAGAGGAGAGAGCAGGAGTAAAAGAAGGTCCTTCCTGTTCCCACCCCCCACCCCCGCTCTCTCCTCTCCCTTCTTGTAGCCGATCGCTGCTTGCGTGCTCGGGTGGCTGCAAGAGAGCGATCAGCTGTGAAGCGGCTGCAAGAGGAGAGAGCAGGAGTAAGATAACGTCCTTCCTGCTCCTCCCTCCCCCCCTGCTCTCTCCTCTCCTTTCTTGTAGCCGATCGCTGTTTGCGTGCTCGTGTGGCTATGAGAGAGCAATCAGCTGTGAAGCGGCTGCAAGAGGAGAGATCAGGAGTAAAAGAAGGTCCTTCCTGTTACCACCGCTCTCTCCTCTCCCTTCTTGTAGCCGATCGCTGCTTGCGTGCTCGGGTGGCTGTGAGAGAGCGATCAGCTGTGAAGCGGCTGCAAGAGGAGAAAGCAGGAGTAAAAGAAGGTCCTACCTGTTCCCACCCCGCACCCCCGCTCTCTCCTCTCCCTTCTTGTAGCCGATCGCTGCTTGCATGCTCGGGTGGCTGCGAGAGAGCGATCAGCTGTGAAGCAGCTGCTAGGAGAGAGACTAAGGATGCACTTTCCATCTTGCAGCTGCCCGAGCATGTGAGCAATGCTGCAAGAGGAGAGCGCAATGGAAAAGGGGGTCATGGCCAGGGAAGAAGCCTTCTCTGGTTGTGACCCCTGTTTCCATCAAAGCCAAGGTTGGGGAGAGGGAAAGTGGTGCCACCTGTGGCGGCTACCGCCAGCACATAAAGTGCGGGCGGGGACTGCCCGTTTATTAGCTCTACATGCTAAAACATGTGAGTAGGGGCTGCATGGACCAAATACGAACTCCAGCAGACTATATGTCTTGTTTATAAACAAACACCCATTGTCTTCAGCTTCAAGGCTCTTCCTTGCCTTGCTCCTCCCTATCTTTCTGCCTATCTAAAAACTTCACTCCTTTCTTTCCACCCCCCTTGACCACCCCAGAATCATCAGTTACCTAAATTTTCTTCATCCCTTCTCCTATGCTGCCCCCGATGCTTGGAACTCCCTCCTTGAACCCACATATCATCTGCTCCCTCCCAACCTTCAGATCCCTCCGAAAAACCTACCCCTTCCATCTGTTTTTCCCTCGCTTCTCAACCCCACGGACTGCTCACTCATGATCCTCCTACTATCCCAAGGTTGGGGAACATTTTCCTTCCTGGGGCCATTTTGAAAATTAGTGCAAGCTCTGAGGGTCACATAGAAGTTGGGGGTGGGGATGCTTAAGGGGTGCGCTCAAAGAAAGGAAGATCCAGATCATGAATCTGTCCCCTCTCCTTGCGTGCATGCCATGCCCCCATCTCTGCTCCCCTCCCCTGAGCTGAGTCTTTCAGTGCTTGAGGGTGTAGGAACTGGATCCAAGAACTGAAAAGGGGCCAAATAAAATCTAGCCAAGGGGCCGCATTTGGTCTCCAGGACTCAGTTCTCCCATCCCTTTACTATCCTACCCTTCAGGAACCTCCCTTTGTAGAGCCAGTGTGGTGTAGCGGATGAGATGCTGGGCGGAAAATTAGGGTTTGGATCTCACCTTAGTCAATGAACTCACTGGGTGGCCTTGGGTAAGTTTCAGCCTCAGTTTCCCATCTGTAAAATGGAAATGTGTGTGTGTGTCTGTATTTCCTTTCATCTTTGTCCATCTTAGGCTGTAAGCCCACTGGGTGGACTGAGAGGCAAAATCCTCCCCCAAGTCAGTGAGAGTTTTGCCTCTCGTGTGCAGGCTGCAGGTCAGAGGACGAAGCATGCTCATTTACAAATTCCACGGCATTTATGATTTTCCCCATGGGTTTGGGAAATCATGTTGGCGAATTCACACTTGAATGTAGGGTAGCTCTTTCCACACCCTTCTCCGGGTTTGAACCAGCGCCTCTAGCTTTTAACCTGTCCTCTCCAGACTCTGGATGAAGCCTTGATTTCCCTGGGTTACCACTAGGGGGACCAGATAATGCAAATTTTAGAGGACCCTTATGAGAAATGTAGGTTGCAGGGTTGCATCGGGCAAATCATCTGAAGCTGAATCCTGACAAGACGGAGGTGATGCTGGTGGGTAGAGCTGAGGGAGTGGTGGCCCCCATCATTGACAGGGTCTGCCCTCCGTTGGCTCCTCAGCTCCGTAGTTTGGGGGACGCTCCTTGATTCACAGCTCCGCCTGGATGTCCAGGTGGAGGCTACGGCAAGAGGAGCATTTCGCCAGTTACATCTGGTGCGATGGCTTCAGCCGTATGTCTCCGAGTCTGACACTGGCCTGGCCACCATCATCCATGTGTTCATCACCTCAATTCTGGACTGCTGCAACACGCCCTACGTAGGGCTACCTTTGGTGGTGATGTGGAGACTGCTGGTGCAGAATGTGGCGGCCCGTTTCCCGACAGGAATGCGTCGCCAGGAGCACGACACCAATGCTTACTTCTCCGCACTGGCTGCCTGTCGTGCACCTTGCTTGATTCAAAGTGTTGGTTTTAACGTATAAAGTCCTAAATGACCTGGGCCCCAGATACCTGTGAGACGCCTCACGCCCTGGGTCCTGGTTCGGCCCCTGCGGCCAGCTGGGGATGCCTCCCTCAGAGTCCCCCGGGTATCCCCGGTGATGGCGATGAGGGGCGTTCTTGGTGGCCGCACCACGGCTGTGGAATTCCCTCCCATCGGAGGTCCATCTGACTCCAGACTTCCCCTCTTTCCGAAGACCGTGTAAGACCTGGCTGTTCCGTCAGGCATTGGTGACCGGGACAGATGGGGCGGGGGGTGGTTGGGGGAGGGGGCTGTCTGTGGCTCTGCCTATGTTCTGTGGTTTAAAATTATATTTTTATATTGTATTTTTAATTTCTTTTATTGTGTTGTAAGCCTCCCCGAGCTGCCTTGGCAGGAGGGGGCGGCTAAGAAATGTAGGTAAATAAACATAAAAAATAAGTGTCCTCTAAAATCTGCATATCTAATTACCACCCAGGCCTGGGGAGCTTTATTCCTCAGAGGATCCAAGGGCATATTAAATTTGTTATAATTATGATATTGTCGATTTTTTTTGTTTTTTTATGTTTTAAAATTGTTTTATATTATGTTGGAAGCCGCCCCGAGATGCCGTAGGCATGGGGGGGGGGGGGCGGCATATAAATAAATAAATTAAATACATTTGAAAGAGCAGAGGCAAAGAGTCTCCCACCCCTTCTCTGTGGACCATCACGTCACCACAATACTCCAAAGGCAGAACCGCCAAGGGGGGGAGAGAGAGAGAGAGAGAGACAGGGAAGTTGTGAAGTCACAGGGCTGGTTTTAAATTTGCGTACACTTTCACAAATTAACATATGCAATAACGTGGGGCAGGGCTTGAATAAAAATGTGCATATGTTAATTTGGGAACATGTATGCAGATTTAAAACCGCCTATCACTTGTGACTTCTCACCTTCGTGAAGGTATCCCTCTGTCTCCCTTTGTGCCCCGATTCCTTGTGTCTCCTCCTGGGGCAGGGACCTGTTCCTAATGAATGTTTGTACCACGCCAGGTACGTTGCTGGTGCTATAGAAACAATGATTAATCACAACTGAGATTTATCTAACACAGACAGTTTTTTTTTTTAAAAAAGAGCAATCCTATAAAAATGGAAGGAATTCCAATCATGTTAACCTCTTTCATAACCTTGTCTTGAACCCTTGTTTTTCCAGTCTTTGTTTCAAAGCCCCATCATGTTTTCTCCAGATGTTTGCCCCCATCACCCATGTGAACTGTACCATGCACACAACCCTCCCTCTGACAGTAAAGTTTTCCTCCACACTCCAGACATGTCTTCTCCTGTGTAGATTCTCTAATAGATGAGTGTGTGGATTCTATCATTCTAGCCCAGCGCATTGAGGATGGGTTAAAATATTTTGTTGTTGAGAAAGAAGGAAAGAAATCAAAGTCTCAGTCCGTTACAAGCGAGGAAATTTGTGTGTGGGACCTGGACAGTGTGGGCTGCAGCTGTCAGCTCTGGCGGGTGCGCAGTGGCTGAATAATTACTGCTGCTATGTTAAAGGTGACATTCTTTCTGCTCCTCCTGGGCAGCTGTATGGATCTGTTAATGGGTGCTCCTGGATGGACCAGAAAAACTGGGGCTTCCCCCAGAGCCTAGACACTCTGGATCAAAAGCCAAAGTCTCCAGGTAAAAGGTAGGAACCCTACCCAGAACTAGACCTGAAATGGATAGTGTGTACCCACATTTTGGGTACCTGAAAACCAATTGGGTACCAGAATACCAGAACATGCTGGGTATTTCCATAACCAATTTAATGCTTTCCAGTTGCAGATTGGGAAAGAAACTTTGGAAAATCCAGAACCAGAAGTCCAAAATCCAAGACCAGAAGTGGGAAAATCCAGACAAAAAATGGTGTTTCAATCATTTGGGTACTTGCCCTGGTACACGTTGGGTAGCGAACTGGTCAAATTGAGTAGCACCATTTCGATGGGTATGCCTGTTTTTGCGAGTACTCGTTTCAGCTCTGCCCAGATCAAAATTTCAAAAATAAGGGACGACTCCTGCTACTTGTACTTATCATTTCTATCGCGCTACTAGGACTCAGCTCTTTACAGGCACAGATTTTCAGAGACAGGTCCTCGTCAGGCGGACTTACAATCTAAGATTGACAAGGCTGAGGGAAACACACACATACATATTCCCATTTTACAGATGGGAATGGAGACGGAGAGGTTGTGACATGCCCAAGGCCGCCCAGTGAGTGGATGCTACAAAGCTGAGAGAATCTGAAATAAGTGATGTCCGTTATGTAAGCATGCGGCCTCCTCCAGCCTCTCAGATAGGGAAGCTCCTCCCAGAGACGACCGACCGTAGCTCAGACTTAGAAGAAACAGCGGTACTTTTATTTGTAGAGCACGCATGTTTTCAGAGAACCCATGCATTACCCACTGGTTACCCATGGCAACTAATTTTTTTTGAAGTCTTGATCAGGCAACTCTAAGCAGAATACCATGCATGACTGTTGGTTCCAGCACATGCCGTAGCTGCGGATTTCCTGCACTGATCAGAGGGTTGGACTAGATGCCCTCTGAGGTCCCTTCCAACTCTATGATTCTATGTGCTCTCAGATAAGCACCTCCCCACCCACCATGCTTGTGTGAAAACCTCACCGGTGACCAAATTTTAACCTCCTGTGCTTGGCTGAAAACACCCTTAGACTGTTGTAAAGTGTGATTTGATTGGACGTTGGCTCTTTTGGTGAGGGTCAAATGGCTAACACAATGAAATAAAAATCTAATTTAGCCTCTATCGTCTTAGGATGGACCGAGATAGAGTATGGTCGCCGTGTTGGTCCCAAATGGCCGAGAGACAAAGTGGTTCGAATGCTCTCTTTTATTGGACCCGCTGTTGTTGGTGGGAATAAGCAACTTTTCAGGCCGCACAGGACCCTTCCTCAGGCATGTAGCCTAGCCAGTAGAAATCGATTTCTATCGCTCAGCAGTACTGAAAAAATGGCACTCCCGGAAAATATATTTCCCAGCTTCAAATATATTTCTACTGGCTAAGCTACATGCCTGAGGGAAGGACCCCATGTGGCCCAAAAGCTTGTTTATTTCCACCAACAACAGTGGGTCCCATAAAAGAGATCATTCGAACCACTTTGTCTCTGTTGTTTGGGACCAACATGGTGACCTCACTCTAATCCAGATACTAATGGAACCCAAGAGGCTCCAGAAAGCTCTTGGGGAGTTACCCTCTGATCTTGATGACGGTCTGCTCTGCTCAATGACCTCGCTGTTGGAGGCCATCGACTGGACAGCTCCGAGGTGTCCGCTCCCTTGGCGATGGCTCCTCAGGCCTCCACAGCTTATGAAGGGCCTGAGGCGGCTGAAGCAGGAGGGGAGGCAGTTAGAGCAATGGTGGTGCTGTTCACGTGCTGAAGCTGACAGGTCGCAACGTAGAGCCAGTTTACATGCCTATACTGTAGCTGTAAGGACAGCAAAAAAGGAGATTTTTGCTGCCCATGTAGCCTCTGCAAAATCTCGTCCAGCGGAGCTTTTCTGGGTGGCGAGGGAGTTGGTCGGTCCTCCGTCCTTCCACCTGGAATCAGAGTTATCTAATGCCTGCTGTGAGATGTTTGGTGATTATTTTGCAGAGAAAATCACTCGGATTCACCAAAACTTCGATGCCGCACTTATTACAGCGGGGGAACCAGACATTGTGGAAGCCCTGCCTTGTCTGGTTTCGTGGGATCAATTTCAGTCAGTGTCATCCACCAGGGCAGGGGATGTCCTTGGGGCTCTTAGGACCAACTGTTGTGAACTTGACCCATGCCCGTCCTGGCTGGTTAAGGCCTGCCGGGAGATGGTGGAGCCGCTGCTGACGGGGGGTGATTAATGCCTCCCTTCGGGAGGGCAGAGTGCCGGGCTGCCTCAAAGAGGCGGTGGTGCGACCTCTGCTCGAAATTGAGCAGAGGTTTTTGTGATCTGTTTTAATTGTTTTGACTGTTGCAAGCTGCCCTGAGCTGCCTGTGGCAGGAGGAGCGGGGTAATGAGTTTTTAAAATAAATAAATAAATAAACTATCACTTGACGTTGATTCCCTCACCAGTTATTGGCCGGTCTCTAACCTTCCCTTTTTAGGGAAGGTTATTGAGTGTGTTTTGGTTCAACAGCTGCAGGGGCGCCTAGACCGCACTGGTTATCTGGATCCCTCTCAGTCCAGTTTTTGTCCGGGCTATGGCACGGAGACTGTGCATGTGGCCTTGGTTGATGACTTTCGCTGTGACTTAGATCAAGGTCAATTGACCCTGCTAATTTTGTTAGTTTTGTCAGCTGCTTTTGATACCATTGACCATGAGATGCTGGTGACTCGCTGGAGTGGGCGGGATCGTCCTTGACTGGTTCCGCTCTTTCCTAGCCGGGAGGACTCAGCATGTGGTGCTCTGGGATTGTTCTTCATCTCCACGGGACCTCACATGTGGTATCCCGCAAGGTTCTATTCTGTCCCCACTCTTGTTCAACGTGTATATGCAGCCACTCGGCGAGGTTGTGAGACGGTATGGGGTGCGGTGTCATCAATACGCTGATGACACCCAACTCTACCTCCTTGTTTTCATCTGACCCAGACTCGTCAGTCTTGGTGCTTACCCGATGTCTGGTGGCTGTTGGGGATTGGGTGAGGGCGAGCTGACTGAAGCTGAATCCCGACAAGACGGAGATGATGGTGGTGGGGAGGGCAGTGGATGTGGCGGCTCTCATCATTGATGGGATCTGCCCTCCACTGGTATCCCAGGTCCGTAGTCTGGGCGTGCTCCTTGATCCACAGCTCCACCTGGATTTCCAGGTGGGGGTTGTGGCAAGAAGTGCGTTTTGCCAGTTACATCTGGTGCGCCGGCTTTGGCCGTATGTTTCAGAAAGTGACCTGGCCACCATCCATGCTTTCATTACCTCGAGACTGGACTATTGCAACGTGCTCTACGTGGGGCTACCTATGGTGACGGTCCGGAGACTGCGGCTAGTGCAGAATGCAGCGGCCAGTCTCCTTACCGGGACAGGTCACCACGAGCACATGACACCGGTGCTTCGTGCTCTGCACTAGCTGCCTATAGTCTTCCGGGCCTGATTCAAGGTATTGGTTTTGACCTATAAAGCCCTATACAGCCTTGGTCCGACTTACCCGCAGGTCCACCTCGCTCTCAGTACTCTGGATAGACCTCTGCGGTTTGCTGAGAGTGCCCTTCTTGAGGTCCCCCGTGTGGCCAGGGGGGTGACTATGGAGAGGGCGTTCTCGGTGGCTGCACCTAGGAACTCCCTCCTGGCTGAGGCCCGAGTGGCTCCGGATCGTCCCGCCTTTTGTGGTATGTGTAAAACCTGGCTGTTCCCCCTGGCTTTTGGAGAGGGAGATGGGGGTGTAGGGTGGGTGGTTCTGTGCCTTCTCTTTTTATTGTATTGTTTTTATGTGTTTTAACGTTGCAAGCCGCCCTGGGCTGCTTGGAGCAGGAGGGGTGGGGTAGCAAATGATTGGTAATAGAGGATAAATTTGATTTTTATTTCATTTTGCTAGCCATTTTGCCCTCACCAAAAGAACCAGCGTCCAATAAAATCAAGCTTTACAACAGTCGGTGTTTTCAGCCAGGTGGAGTACCCACCCAGTATTCACTGGTTAACCATTGGTCACCAGTGGGGTTTCCACACAAGCACAGTGGGTACTGGGTGGGGAGGCGCGTGTTTGAGAACACATAGAATCATAGAGCTGGAAGGGACCTCGGAGGGACTCCGTGCAGGAAACCCACAGCTACAGCATCCCTGACAGACGGCCGTCCAGCCTCTGTTTGAAAACCTCCAGCGAAGGAGAGCCCTAAGCAATTTGTTCCCCTGTCGAACAGCTCTTACCCGTAGGAAGTTCTTCCTAAAGTTTAACCGAAATCTGCTTTCTCGTAATTTGAGCTCATTATTTCTAGTCTTGCCTAAAGGAAAGGAAATCACACTCTAAATCTTTAACAGAGAAACCACCATTTATTTCTCACTCCCCAGGCTCTGGTCCCCCAGGTAGCGATTCTGGAGAGCGCGTTCTCAGTGAACAAACCAAGGCTGTGGAACTCCCTTCCGGCAGAGGCCCAGGTGGCTCCGGACCTCCCTTCCTTTCGACGTAGATGCAAGACCTGGCTCTTCCGCCAGGCATTTGGTGAGGGTGTTGGGTGGGGTGGGTTAGGGTGGTAGGGGCTTTGATTATCTNTCCCCCCCCCCCCCCCCCGTTTTAGTTGAATTTTAATTTATGGTGGATTGTTTTAATGTATTTATTTATTTATTGGTGTATTTTTCTATTTGTGTTTTTGGTTGTTCGCTGCCTCGAGCTGCTGGGAACAAAAGAGGCGGGATATAAATATTTTAATTAATAAATAAATGTTAAAAACGTATCAAACTGCTTAGAAAGTCCATATATATCGTAAAAAATCCATCTGTTTCCTCAACAAAGTAATACAATATTAAAGCCATTACAAGAATCCTCGATTGTCCTTGCTCCCACAGATTCCTCCTTCAGACGTCTCCTGAATCCTGACACTGCCTATCTGAAACTCAGCCAGCTGTGTGCACCTGCAACTTCTCATCTGCATGACTGTATCCCTGTCTGCCCCTAGGTTCCCTTGTCCATCCTAGATTGTAAGCCTCTTGGGGCAGGGATTGACTATACAGCACTAAGCACATTGCTGGTGCTATATAAATGATTACTGTTGTTATTTATATAGCACAAGCAGTGTAGCTGGCGCACTGCACAATCAATATAGACAATAATAATAATAATGGGTGACTTCAATTACCCTAATATTGATTGGGGGAATGTTTCCTTAGGGGCGGGACGTGGAGGTCAATTTTCTGGATGCCCTAAATGACTGCTTCCTAGAACAGCTGGTTCTGGAACCAACGAGAAGAGGAGCTATTCTAGATCTAGTTCTGAGTGGCACGCATGACCTGGTGCAAGGAGTAACTGTGGCGGAGCCACTAGGCAATAGCGATCATAATATGATCACATTTGACATAATTTCTGTAGGGAGAAAGATAAACACAAATACAGCAGTAGCATTTAACTTTAAAACGGGAGACTATGGGTGATTTAAGACGTTACGCATTCAGGAGTCACCACTGTGGATTCCCAGCGGTGGTGAACGTGTTGGAATTTTATTAGTGGTCAAAAAAACAAAAAACAAAACAAAAGCAGCTTGAATTCTTAGTAGCAACAGTTTAGTAGTAATCAACACCTTGGAGCTTGTATCTAGATTAAAATAATCTACTTTATTGAGAAGTACATTGTGATAGGAAAGGCCTATCCCTAGGTCTTACTAGCTAGCTGGCACCAGCATGGTGGCCGGTCATGGTGAAGGTCAGAGGGAGAAGTTAGGAATGGAGAAAGGTCAGGAAGAAGGAGGAAGTCCAGTGGAGCTTCCTGGGCACATCCCACCTGGGAGGGGGCTTAGAAGCAGAGATCAGGAAAGGTTAAAGTGACACTCACACTAACTCACTATCTCTACTCCCAATGTTCCTAGTGGTCATTAGGGTTTGTTGGTGCAAAAGATCGATGCCATCTGGAGCTGTTTTTCCAACAGAACTGAACAACCCCACCCCGTGGTAAAAAAAAAGCCCCGAACAGAAGTGACGGGACCAGAACCATGGCAGGGAATCGGGCCGACAGATCACAGCCCAGGGCAGCGCAACAGACGTGATGCTGATTTCTGGCCGTGGTCAAAAACCCCAGAAGGCAGGGGAGGGACACAGACATGGCCGCCTGAGGGCAAACGAAGCCAAAAGGGACAAAAGGGAACGCCCACAGAAGGGAAACGGGAATGGTGGGGGAAGAGGGAGTTGAACCGCCGAGGCACCCCACACAACAGGCCCACAGACAACGAGGGCACAGTGGAACACACAGCACAAACAGACGGACGGGCGCGCGCACACACCCAGAAGGGAAAGGAAGGGAAGGGGGGGGGGGGCACAGGCGGCCGGACAACGCACAAGGCACACCAGGCACGGGTGGGGCACGGAACAAGGAAGAGGGGGGGAAATGGCACAGGGGCGGGGCAGGACACAGACAACGGCAACCACAACCCCCACAGCAGAACAGTCCGCATGGGCACCCCCACAGCAACACAGGCAGTCCTGGAATGGGGGGCCTCAGGAGCTTGGGGCGAAGGCACAGCGGGAGCCCACATGGAACAGGGAGCGGCCTGCTAGCGGTCCAGTTGGCACACTTGTACCCCACACGCCGGCGAGGGGGCGATGGAGGGCAGGCAGGATAGCAGGTGCACTGCAGCAGGTCCAAGGACACAACCCTCCCACCCCCCACAAGGAAGGCGGGAGGGGCAGTCCGGGGGCCCCAGAACCCAGAGGTCACACAGGCACCCATGGGGGGGGGCTGCAGGAGGGAGCGCAGGTGGGTGAGGTCAGTCACCTGGACCCAGGCGAGCCGGGGAGGCCGCGCAGAGAGCCGGACCCAGGCAACCATGGAGGGGACCACCGGATGCAGAGGCAGAGGGGCCCGGAGGGGGTCCGCAGCCACAGGCAGGGGCAGCAGCACTCCGAGAAGCCAGCAGCACAGAAGCACGGCAGGGACATCAGGGAGGGAGCTGGTAGCGGAACAGAACCCCAGGGCGGGGGCGGGAGCCCACACGGGGACAGGCAACCGGGGGCTGGGAGGCACAGCGGGACTCATAGCCAGCTGCTGGGGGCCACAAAGGGGCCGGGTGCCCGGCCCGGTGAACGAGGTGGGGTCAATGGATACCCCAGCGGTACCCCAACAAGGACTTGTGGTGGGCAATCAGGTAATAGGCCTCAAAAGGATCCTGTATGGACAGCCCCAACTGCACAGCCAAACGGGACCACATGCCGGACAGCGCTGACAGCTCCGCCGCAGTAGGCTCAGACACACAGACGTCAGCAGCAGGGGGCCACGGAAGCTGACCCAGCTCCAACAGCCGGTGATACACCGCCCCACGAGAGCGCTGGTACCCACGGGCCCCGTGAACACAGCCAAAGTAGGACACGGCCAAGGCAGGGGCCCCCTCCGCAAGACAGACCGTGTAGGCGGCCAGGCTGCACACAGACAGGGCAGACACGGTCTCAGCCACAGACCAGGCCACATGCGAGCAGCTCATCTCTGGGATGCGCCCATTGGGGAAGGGAACCAGCCCCATCGTCTCCACATGCAGCCGGAAATCCTGGGCGCTCGCCTCATAACCGAAGTAACGAAGGCCAGAGCTCAGGCTCGCATAAGCACCTGACTGGCTGTCCCGGCAGCCCAGGAGCAGCTGAACAGCCGGGGTATGCCACAGGTCACACAGGGCCATGGTCTCGCAGAAGGTCCAACTATGGGGGGGCCACATGGGGGCCGGGAAGCGGGAGTCCGGTGGAAGCACAACCAGCCATGGTCCAGCAAGACACGGAGAATAACACCACGGACAGGGGGTCCCACATTCCCCGCAGGGCGGGGGGGCGGGGGTTCCGAGAGGTCCCAAGGACAAGTCAGGCAGCCATGGGCCACAACAATGTATAGCAACAGAGCGAGGCATGGGGTGCGAACCCGGCACAGGTGTAGGCAACAAGCGCCCAGACAGGACCGCAGACACACTAATCAGGCCAGCAAGGACACAGTGTTGCAAATGGGGGGGGGGTTGATGGCAGAAGGCATGCAGCTGCATCAGGAACGCCCGGTCGTGCATGCCTGTCCATGCGCGCCTGTCCGCGCACCAAGCCCCATGCAAGGACAGCAGGTGCACCCGACAGCGCGCCCCCGGCGCCCAGGGCCACCCACCCAGCTGTGGGAGGGCCAACCAGACGGGGTTGGGGCACCAGCCAACCCAGGCCATGACCGGGCCGGCAGACCCCACCCCCAACCCCTAGGGCTGCCAACACCACGGAGCGGGACAGGGTGGCCGCCTACTAGATGCACCTCGTGCTCTCAGCTGAGTGGTATCGCACCCAAACCGATCAGCTGCGCATCCTTACCACAGAGGTGCACCTGGATGCCTGCCTGCAGGTTACCGTGGCCTGGAGCGCTTCAGGGTCCCGCAGGGTCCACCACAGCTGCAGGTGCGCCCTGGCCTGGCTCAGGGCTCAGAGGGTGTCCAGGGCTGACCAGCAGGCCGTGAACCAGGGCTGGAGCCGGGCAGCGGCGATCCGCAAGGCAGCCAGGCGCCTCCAATGGGGGAGGGAGACCTCACGCCGGGTCGCCCTGCTTGCTATGCCCATTGCCCGGCGGATATGGGTCACGGAGCGGACACAGGGGTGGTGGTCCACAGCGCTAGCTCAGTGGGATGAGGCTGCCTGGAGGGCCCACCTTAGGATGGACAAGCTCACTTTGTTGCGGCTCACCTTGTTGCGGCACACCCCCATGCGGACCCCCATCCCCATGGTCCAGCGGGTGGCCATTGGGGTCTGGGTCCTAGCAATGCCCGATTTCTGCCGGTCTATCTCCCAGCACTTCGGGGTCGGCCTGAGCACCATTGCCTGTATCCTCCAGGATGTCTGTGAGGCTGTGGAGGGCGTCCTCCTGGACCGGGCAATCCAGCTGGTGGATCAGGGGGCCGTGCTGGTCGGCTTCACGGCCGGAGGCTTCCCCAACTGCATGGGCGCCGTTGACGGCACCCACATTGAGATCATCTGATGGGGAGGCCACGGAGTATGTCAACAGACACGGGTATCACTCACTGCAGCTGCAGGCGGTTGTGGATCACTGGGGGCGGTTCACACACATCTTCATGGGCAACTCCGGACGCAGTCACGATGCCCGGATCATGACCATCTCCCCCTTCTATGCCCGGATGTTCCGGGGGGACTTTGCAGACATGGGGATGACCCGGACCGAGGGGGTGCCAATGCCCCTCTGTATCCTGGTGACACAGCTTATCCCCTCACCCGGTGGCTAATGAAGGTGTACCCAGTCACCCGCAACCCTGTGGAGGCGCTGTACAATTCCCGCCTGTGTTCCAGCAGGACCGTGGTGTAGCGGGCATTCGGGGCCCTCAAGCAGCGCTGGAGGAGCCTCGCTGGCTGGCTGGACTACTACACGGTGGAGACCTCGGCCCTGGTGATCGGGGCCTGCTGTGTGTTGCACAACGTGTGCAAGACCTATGGGGCAGCCCTGGTATACCCCCTGCCCATCCTACCCCCTGGCCCCGTGCCTCTGTACGTGAACGCTGACAACCCCCGGGAGTACCGGTACACCAAGCGCATCTATGCCACCCTGGCGAGGCATATCAGCCAGGAGGCTGAGGCTTGAGGGCGCTCACCACCCAGGCCACCCCCGTGGGGACCCCGGCGGATCCCTGGTCCAGCCCCTACACGGGCGGTGACCCCAACCCCCACCCCACCCCTACCACCTCAAACAGGTCACAGGAAGCAGTGCAGTTGCATAAGCATTTATTATACCCCCTGTGTACAGGTGCACCTGGCTCCACCCCCACCACACCCAGTCAGCCCCCACCCTGCATGGTGCCCCCCCTCACACTGCCCTCCCCCTACCTCCTTCCCCCCTGTCCCCCACATTTCTGGGGATGCCCCCTCGAGCACCCAGTGGTTGCCACTGAACTCTGGGAGCTCACCTCCACCCCGCTGGCCGTGTCCCCAGCAGTGTCCTGGGAGGGCTCGTGGGCCGGCGGGGCAGCCGGTGGTTGAGGGGAGGGAGGACCCGGGACCCCCCCGAGCAGCAGCTCCCTCCGGAGGGTTGGGGGGACAGGGAGTCAGATGCGTGGCCCCTGTGGGCGTGGAGGCGGCTGGGGCAGTTGGGGAGGGGGTACCGAGGGGGAGGGGCCCATCATGGGGCCCTAGTCAGGCAGGGTGCCCAGCGGGGCAGCTGCCATCACATATGCACATATGGTGCCTGCGTGCAGGAGCAGGGAGGTCCCAATGTCATGGGACCTATCCATTTTGGTTGAGTGCTCCCGCACCATCCCTGTGATGGCCTGTTCCAGCCGCCCAAACACTTCCACCTGCCTGCTGTGCTCCCGGTGCGCCCGCCTCCGTTCCAGGTGCACCTCTGCCTGGAGCCTCATGTCCTGAGCCTCCGCCCACTCCAGGGATCGTTCCATGGCCGCCTCCATGCAGTCCACGGCCGCTATCATCCGCTCGCCCTGTTCTGCCGAGGTCCGGACGATGTCCTCTGCCTGGTCCTCCCTCCAGCACTGGACCACGCCTGGTACTCCCTCATGCGCTGTGGTGGGGGGCCCGGGCCCGGGTGGCTGCGGCTGCTCGGGTTGTCCTGTAGGGTACACGAAGGTGAGTCGTCTGCTGCCCCGGGCGCCCGCCCCCGGCCCTGGGATGGGCCCGGGGGTTCATGGCCCCCCGGGGGTGTCACCCGGCACCCTTCCCCCCCTCCCTGGCACCTGGGCCCCTCTCACTGGCCCTGCGTGTCCCGGTTCCTCCTCCTGGCCCCCCCGTGTGCCCCCTCACCCGGCCCGTGTGCCTCACCTGGTTCCTCCGCCCGTTGCCCGGGCTCCTTGGCACCGGCCTCCTCTCCCACCTGCCTCTGGTGCCAGGGTGTCCTGTGCCCTGTGGGGGGATTGGGGGTTGGTTGGTGGAGGGGTGGCCGGCCGGCGTCCCAGGCCCCTGTTCCACCTTGTCTGGGGGGGCTGAGGTTGCCCCGGCCCATGCATGCCCCCGGTCCTTCTTCCCTCCCGGCCGCTCGCTTATCCTCTATGTCTGTCTCCGACCCCTCTGAGGCCGGCCCCTCTGTGTTGGTGTGCTCCCCCTGGGACCACTGGTTGAGGGTGATGAGGGTGCCGGCCTCGGACTCCGCCTGTCCGGCCTGGGGGTGGGGGCTCTCCGAGATGCAGGTGTCGGAGGTCCTGGGGCATTCCTCCTGGGGGTCAGGGGCCCTGGAGCGTGTGCCTTTCCGGTGGGTGGCGAGGGGAGGGGGTACCTCTGCCCGTTCCCTGCCCTGGACCACTGCGCTCCCCACGAGGTGTGGGGTGACTGTTGAGCCCTTCATGTGTAGTATGTGGTCCAGGGCATCATAGAAGGGGGAGGTCTGGGCTCCGTGTCCGGACTGCCGATTGTTGTCCCATATGGCCTTGTACCCCCTCTTTAGCTCCTTGGCCTTTGAGCAGCACTGTTGCACGGTCCGGTGGTGCTCCGCCGCCCCCATTTCCCGCACTATGTTCTCGAAGACATGCTCGTTTCTCTGATTGAGCGCTAGCTCCAGCTGGTGCTCCAGGGTCCCCCAGATGTGGATAAAGTCCCGGGTCTCCTGCAACCCCCACTGGCCCCCTTGGTGGTAGGGCCTTCTCCCCCTTCTCCCCTCTGGTTCCTCCTCCTCTTCTTCCTCCTGCTCCTCCTCCTCCGCCTGGGCAGGGCCTGTGCCCTCCGGGGCTCGGGCTCCCGGGCCCGCTTCCATGTCTACGGGACACAAGGGGGGGGGTATGGTTGGGTGCCGTTCTGCCCCTGTCCCACAGCCCTTCCCCCATTCCCCCTTCCTGGCAGGCGCCCGGCCAGCCCCCTCCCCTTGAATCCCCGGTGCCCCCTCTTCCCCTCCCCTTCATTCCCCTTACCCGTTTCCAGGGTGCCTCCTCCCCCGGTCTGGTTGATGTCCCCGGGGCGGCCTCTCCCGGCTGCTGCTGCTGCTGTCCCTCCACCTCCTCCATTTGTAGCACGACCACCTCCTCCTCTGCCTGCGCCTCCACTGCCGCCTCCTCCTCCCTCGCTCTCTTGCCCACCACTCTCCGCCACCTCCCTCCTCCCTCCATCCCACCACATTTCCCTGCTGTGTGCCCTTTAAATCTCCCTCTGCTGCCTGTGTTGTTGCTGGTTGCCTGGCAGCGACGCTGTGTGCTTTGTCCCCGGCCTGGGATCATTTTCTTTGATTCCAGCCGATAATTGCCATCCAGACGTTACTTTTTATTGTTTCGCCCTGGGAATCTCTTTGACCACGCTTTCGGAGATGGTCTGGCCCGGAGCTCCGGAAGCGTGGTTGAAATTGACCCCATGTGGGTATTGACTGGTGAACATCTGGCAGCCGCCGAACAGACGTTCAGGGCGCTTTGGCCCCGCCGCGAGATTGACCATGGTTCACTGTGGTTGACTGTGATCTCGTAACGTCTGAAAATACCCTATGACAAATGGAGGACTAGTTAAAAAGAAACTAAAAAGCCCAGTTGCAAGGGCTACAAGTTTGCAAGAGACGTGGAGGCTGTTTAAAAGCACCCTTCTGGAAGCCCAGATTAAATGTATCCCACACGTTAAAAAAGGAAGCAGGAAGACCAAATGTCTTCCACTATGGCTAAATGGGGAGGTGAAGGAGGCTATTAGAGCCAAAAAGGCATCCTTTAAGAAATGGAAGGCTAGTCCCAATGAAAATAATACGAACGAGCATAAACACTGGCAACATAAATATAAAGTGTTAATAAGGCAGGCCAAGAGAGATTTTGAAGGGAGGCTTGCTAAAGAGGCAAAAACAAGCAACAAGAACTTTTTCAAATACATCAGAAGCAAGAAGCCTGCTAGGGAGTCAGTTGGGCCATTAGATGACAA
>QEPC01003143.1:1968342-2022533 GCA_003113815.1 Sphenodon punctatus | reverse complement strand
ACTGCTATTAACTATTCTAAATGCTATGAACTAAATGGATTATCTAATAAGTACACAGGCCTACTCCTACAAACACTAAAACTAAATCACTAATGCTCTCTCTATCACTAAGCTAACTCCTACAACTACTATCCCTAACCTCTCTCTCTATATATATATATGGGATTGGGGGGGAATCACAAACACAAGGTTTCAGTTTAAGGATTAAGTTTCATTTCAGTACAAAACTGAAATGAAACTTAAAGCAATCTAATAATCCTACTCAACGGCTGCTGTTCAGGAACAGTGACTAGCTCAGAAGGTGTTGGGAAGAGGCAAGGCAGATAGTTTCATTTCTTGCAAGCCTCTGGTGCCTGGAAGTCTGCTCCTCAGTGACTAGTACTACCCCTCCCTGTCACATTTGACCTTTTACAGTGAAACTTTTTTTGCCACCTGAACGCGATCCGAACTTACCGAACTGTTCAGTCATTTCGAAGTTCGGATTGAGTTCGGTTCGGCCCGTTCGTGTTCAGAAGTTCGGTTCGGTTGGTCATCCGAACAGGCCGAGTTCGGGCCGAACTCCGAACTTCTGAACCGCGTTCGCCCATCCCTAGTACTAGAACTAGGGGACACTCCATGAAACTCATGGGTGGCAAGTTTAAAACAAATAAAAGAAAATATTTTTTCACTCAGTGTATAATTGGGTTGTGGAATCTACTGCCAGAGGCTGTGGTTAGGGCCAGTGCTATAGCTGAGTTTAAAAGAGGTTTGGACAAGTTTCTGGAAGATAGGTCCATTAGCAGCTATTAGCCAGACAGGATCAGAGAACATGACAGGAGCTGGGGGGAACAACAGGGAATGGATCCCCCATTGTGACCTGTTGGGTGCTTCTCCCAAGCCACCGTGATTGGTCACTATCGGAGACAGGATGCTGGGCTAGATGGACCATTGGTCTGACCCAGTATGGCACTTCTTATGTTCTTATAATAAAAACCACAATAAAAGCAAGTCTCTAGTCATGACTGCACACCACCAGACACATCAGTAGTATTATAATAAAAATAATAATCATACCGATAATAATACTCTGGGTTTTCATCCTCTCTAGACCATGGCAACGGAGCTAACCCCTTCATCGAGGACAGGATCGTATACCTTCCAAAGATCCTTATTTAGGAGAGACGGGGCCTCTTTGGGAGCTGGGTCCCACAATCCTTCAATCAGGGGGGGCCTCCCAGGAAAAGCCCTCGAGAGGACAGGGGGGAAGATGATGGATTAACAAGAAACCATTGGGGCGGAGAAGCAGGAACACATCCCTTCCTATACACTTGGAATATTAGGAGGCGTGTGCAAGTGTGATATAGGGGGCAGAATTTATTCACGGAGGGGGTGGAGCTTATTGAACAAGGGGGCGGGGCGTGTCCTTCTGGCTGTACATGGGATTGTATCCTCTGTCTCTTACCCGGAAAGGCAGGCCAGAGAAGTGAGAGAGCTGATAATGGAAGGAAAGCATCCCTTGCAAATTTCCTCCCTTCCAGCACCCCCTTCCCTCCGCAGCTCCAGGATCAGGGCTTAATGTGGGTCAAGGGTATCCAGCAGCCCCCTACACACAAATATTAGGCCAAAGTTGCCCCTGGGGGTTAGTGGTTAATACATCAGTGGGTCTCAAACGTCCCCCTCCCTCTTCTGCTTGTCTATGGTAGCTGACCTCCCCATCCCTTTGCTCCCTCTCTTCCGCCCCCTTTTCCTTCCCCATTTGTTCTCTGACTCTGCCCCCGCCCAGCCTTGCTACCCCATCAGTTTGGAGAGCCCCCTCTAGCCGAGTCAGAGTGGAGCCAGATGTTTGCCAGCGGTGTGCTCCTTCTCACCCCCCCCCCGCACGTGTGGGAATCACTGCTGCCCAGGGGAAAGCAGGGCAGAATAAGCGCCCTGTCTCTTTAAAGGTCCAGACACAGCCCCATCTGATGCAGCGGCTCCAATCAGCGGACCCTGCCTGGGTTCTGGGCACTGGCAGCAGCCTCTGCATTCCTCCTCCTCCTCCTCCTCCCTAAAGGGCTAACATGGCGATGGCAGGATGAAGTGCAGCAGCAGCCGCAGCAGCCAAAGGTGGTGGAGGGGGATGTGATCTGACAGGAAGAAGAGCAGCCACAGCCACAGCCCAGGGGGGGGATTGCAGCAAGAGAGAAGGGGGGGGGGGGGAAAGACCAAAACCACCCAAAGCAATAAAGCTCCAACCTCCCCCACCCAGCATTTTCATGGAGAGCAAAAATCCCATCCAAGCTGAGGAGGAACAAGGCTCCTGTGATCTGAGACCCTTGCATCAAAATGGTAGCGTCTCTCTCTCTCTCTTTCCTCTTCCAGGGGGACTTGCTCCACTCACCTTGCAGCAACCTCCCCTCTCCCTCAGGGTGAGTTGGGGGGGGGGATGGGAGAAAGGAGGNTGAGTCTGGTTCCCTGACCTGTGGCCGTGCCGTGCTTGTGGCGGGGGCGGGGGTTAGGATCCTGTGATCTGAGACCCTTGCATCAAAATGATAGTGTATCTCTCTCTTTTACTTTTCCAAGGTGACTTGCTCCAAAGGTTTACTCACCTTGCAGCAACCTCTCCTCCCCCTCATGGGTTTTTTTTTTTTATGGGGGGGAATGGGAGAAAGGAGGTGCCTGGATTATTTTGGGTGTGCAAAGGGGGGCAAGAAGGGGAATTAAGGATCTGTATGCACAGAGGGTTTTATAAATAGCTGCTTCCGTTTTTCTTCTTCTTTCTCCCCTCTTCCTCTCAAAGTGCTTTCCCCCCCTTTTTTCTTCCCTCTTCCTCCCAAGCTGTTGGGGTTTTTTGAGGGTTTTTTGCAAATCAGGAATGCAGGAGCACAATAGCTGTCTTGTTGATGCAAAGGGTTAAAATTCCTACATACCAGGCTTTATGCCTTTGCAACAGATTAGGTCACTATCCCAGGACAGAGATTGGGAATCAGAAAGGGCCGAGTTCTTATTTTTCTTGTCTTTTGCTTCCTTGGGAACAAGGAGCGAGTTGGCATCTGGGTTTGTGAACTCCCTTCGGGAGAGGTGAAGGAAGGAAAGGAAGTGGGGGGTGGGATACTTGCATTGCAGATGTGAGCATATGTAGCTTGAAGGATGGAGGGGGGGGGGGTGTTCAGGTTTATGCTGCAAAGACTCGAAGGCAGAAATTGAAGCATCAGGACACTAAGGGGTGATAAGTTGTGTTTTTTTGGGGGGGGGTTATATTTGTGGAGGACCATGGAAGTGATTGCAAAGTTTTTAGCTGATGGGGACAGAGAAGGGATCTTGCTAACTTTGCTGGCAGATGTGCCCATCCCCCTTGGATCTCAAAGCTGGATTTATGTATTATTTATTTGCCCCTTATGCCTCCTGTTTAATAGATGGATAATTAATCAAATTCACCTCCCCCCCCCCCCCATTAAATTATTCCTTCGCTGTCAGCTGCTCCTCCTTGTACACCAACTTTCTGCACTGGTTTTCTCTTTCTGTGTCTTTTAAACTGTAATAAATCATTCACCCTATTCTCTGCCGGTGCATCTTTTGGGGGCTCTGTGTGTAAAAGCTACAATTGCTAACCTGAAAGACAGTGTTTTTCAAAGAGAGGTTGGGTGATTCTGTGATTGTAAGCTCCTTGGAGCAGGGACTATCTAGATAAGACCTGGACACAGGCCCTTAAAACCAAGGCAATAAATGAATCTATCGACAGAGGTTTGGGTAGCAAGAGAGGCCTTAGAAGCCTGGTATTGGGTGAAAGTGCAGAGTGTTTATGAATGTTCCATTTCTTGCTTCTCCTGAGTAGCTTATTTTGCAGTTTTATGCAAAGCTAAAATGTATGTTTTATAGATCAGGGGTGGGGAACCTTTTCCTTCCCTGGGGGCCGCTTTGTAAAGGAGTCCGGGCTCCGAGGGCTGCATAGATGTTGGGGGTGGGGTGGGGTTAAGGAGCATGCTTGGGGAAAAAAGGAGAGTCTAGCCCATGGATCTGTCCTTGTGTGCATGCCCTCATCTCTGCTTCCTTGCCATGAGCTCGGTCTTTCAGTGATTGGGGGTAGAATTGGATGCAGAAACTGGGCCTGAAGTTCCTAATTCCTTCCATTGGGCTTCAGTGGACTGCAGCCCATGCGTCTTAATACTGGGGCAGCAGAGACTAGAACGTACGTTCGGAGTTCAGTCGGCGACTAATGTAAATTGGGTGAAGTTGACAGTGTTAACGCCGGCGTCGGAATAAAGCGGCGGCCTCATCGAGAATTTGTCTTGTGATGCTCCGCTGAGCCGTGGTCCTATATGATGTACGTCTTTGGGGACCCTCCTTCCTAACGTCAAGTTGGCATCTGCCTTCCTAGCGTGGCTAAAAATTCCAGTACCAAGCTGCTGGGAGTTTTGGAGGATTTGCAAGGGGATGATTGGGTGAATCCTGCATTGGTGCGGGGGGGGGCAGACTAGATGGCTCTTTGAGCTGTAGGACTCTATTGGATTGGGCCTTGGAGCAGTAACGTACTTTCAGTCTATCTGATTTAAGAGTTGGATGGCTCAGGGCTTGAAGCAAGTCGACTTTTGGATACCAAAAGTGCTAATGGAAAGCAACACTCCCCCCCCCCGATTTATAAAACGTGCTTGGCTGTGTATTCTCCAGGAAATCTGCACCAAAGGGGGAATGACAATCCCTGGATCTAGCTAAATAAATGGCTCATTGGCTCCTCGTTCTTCTAATTCATCCCCCCCCCCCCCAAGTAGTCTATTATGATGTTGTCACAGCTGTGGCATTATGCCCAGAAATAGCCCAGCTAGTTGTTGGAGCTGCTTTTCAGAAATGGCAATCAAGGGCTAGCTTTGTAAATAAAAATAATAGGGACGTATTGGTGGTGGCATTGATCCGGGCGTATGAGAGAATTGTGGCCACGTGTGTCCCAAGCCCTGCTCCACAAACGTTTTGCTGGACGTACTTGGCAGCCCTTTGACGCTACAAGGGCAAGGCTGGGGAACTTTTTCTCTCCCAGGGGCAGCTTTGAAAATTAGTAGGAGCTTCCACGGCTGCATAGAAGTTGGCGGGGGTGTGTGTGTGTGAGTCAGGGCGCGAAATGTGCAGATGCCCGAGAGCCGTTGGCGCTCAGAAAACGGAGTCTGGTGACTGGGGTGTAGTGAGGCAAGAATCGTTTAATATCGGGCTCCCGGAGTTCGATCTGAAATTCCATGCCCTGGTTGGAGTGCTCAGGAAGAAAAGGGCCCAGATATTCAGCTCCTGGATCAGTCCCCTGCCCTTGTATCCATGCCCTCATCTCTGCTCCCTTCCCCTGAGCTCAGTCGTTCATTGATGGGGCTAAGGATTGGATCTAGGGACCAAAGAAAGAGTAGCCTCTGGGCCTGTGGTTATTGGTCCGCGCCCTAGGGAAAGCAGCACGGCTGCGCAGCACAATCCTCCGTGGGGATAGACTGCATTCTAGAAATCCGAGTGGGCAGGAGTGCTGAGCTCTTCCATACCTGCCAGGGGTGGAACTCTGGGCAAAATGTCAGTTTCGGTTACTTTTTGTTTCGGTTCGCATGTATTTCGGTTCTCGTATTGGTATCAGTTGTATCTTTTGCACTGATCTTTGTATCGGATTTTTAACATCGTGGTTTGTCCCCATTGACTTCAGTGGTGACAAACTGCCGTGTTAAACATCCGATGTAAAAATCAATGCAAAAGATCCAATACAACCAATACAGAAATTTCAGCTTAATCCGAAATGGCCATTATCGGATAATTTTGGTTCGATCCCGAATACCTGTGTTAACGGCTGGTGTGGAGGATTGCTACCGCAGAAGGTTGTGCAGATTTCCCTTGCAGCCAGCGGGCCTCTATCCTGGCAGAAGGAACTGCTGGGCTGCTCCCTCCAGTAAGGATCACAGCCTCTAGGTGAGGGATGGTTTAAAAAGTACCTTGCAGGCACATGCTGCTCCAGAAGGACCACTGTCCCCAGCCCCTGCGGTCCTCCTGGGGCAGGGTCACTCCTAGGTCTGGTCTGTTCCCAGTAGCTCCTGGCTGGTTCCTAGAAGGGAAGGGACACAGCTGGGGTCACGTCCCCCAAGCAGGGCAGGGCACTCTGGGTGTAGGGCAAGAACACTGCAGCCAGGGAATCCAGGTTCCCCAGCACTTCTCAGAAGGGTTGTGTTACCTTGCCCTAGCACGGATCCTAGGCTTGCTGCCCATCCCACAGGCCGGACTCTGCCTGAGCCACCGATCCGGCTCCTCTGCATTCAACCCAACATGGCCTGGAGAAGCAAGAGCGTCTCCTCTGCCTCGCTTCCCTGGAGGCACTGGCTGGGGACTCTCCTACATTCCACTGCAGGCTCTCTCAGCACCGAGAACATTGGACAGGGTGTGTCTGGTGGCTTTTGGCCAGACTAGCTAGCGGATAAGGGATTGCAATTGTGGGAGACCAGGCTTCAAATCCTGCCATTCCCCCTGAACCCACTGGGTGACCTTGGGCAAGTTGCTCGCTCTCAGCCTCAGTTGCCCATCTGTTAAATGGGCATAGTAATGGCCTTCCTCTCAGAGTTGTTGTGAGGGTGAAATCGATAAAGGGTGAAAACAGAAGTGATGGCTCCCACTGCCACCATGGACTTCCTGGGCAGTGGTGGGAGCCGTCACTCCAGCCAGGAATCGGCCCAGTTGCCGAACAAATGTGATGGTGGCGAGGCGATGGGCAGACCTGCGTCCGCCCCCTCCTGGGCTGTGTGCAATGGCCCGCCCCCGGCAGATGGGCAGCCATGGCAGTCACCAAGGTGCCCCCGTCACTCTGGACCGCTGTAAGTAAAGTGAGCTTTCAGATGTGAAAGCCCGCTTTACCCCAGGTCCGGGGACTGGATTCCGACTGGTGCTGCCTAGCCCGGGGACTGGTGCTGCCTAGCCCGGCCTCAGAATCGGGGATTTCCCTGCCAGGCCAGTGATGTGGGTTTTCTGGGAAATGTTGAATTGGAAAATTTTCCCATGCAAATTTTCTTGTGTATTAAAATTAATTTGCATAAGAAAATTTTATTTTATATTTATTTATTATAAGCGTTTTTTAGCCGCCCCCTCATGCCTACGGCATCTCGGGGCGACTTACAACAACCAACAACACAGTCGAATTCCATAAAATCAATATTAAAAATACAGCTTCATCAATACATTTAAAAGTATCATCCCATCCCCCCTCCAAAAACTACCCCCTCCTCCCCTCCGAAGGTCTGGGCAAACAGCCAGGTCTTGCAGGCTCGACGAAACGCCAGCAGACCTGGGGCCAGACGGGCTTCCTCCGGGAGGGAGTTCCAGAGCCGCGGCCCGGCCACTGAGAATGCCCTCTCCATTGTGGCCATGGGGGAACTCCAGAAAGGCACCCCCGGTGGACCAAAGGGATGACTCTGAGGCGCGGAGGGTGAGGTGGTCCCCGAGGTACCCAGACCGTGCAGGGCTTTATAGATCAACACTAGCACCTTGAATCTGGCTCAGTACGCTATAGGCAGCCAGTGCAGAGCACGGAGCACAGGTGTTATGTGCTCCCGTTGCCCAGTCCCCGTAAGGAGACGGACCGCCGCATTCTGCACCAGCTGCAGCCTCCGAACCAGAAACAAGGGAAGCCCCACGTAAAGCCCATTGCAGTAGTCCAGTCTCGAGGTGATGAAGGCATGGATGAGAGTGTCCAGGTCGGGCCTGGAAATGTATGGACGCAGCCTCCGTACCAGATACAGCTGGCAGAAGGCGGCCTTAGCCACCATCTCCACCTGCCGATCCAGATGGAGACCCAAGTCCAACATCACCCTCAGACTCCGAACCTGCTGGGCTACAGGAGGACGGACCGCCCCCCCCCAAGGGGAGCCAGAGCCTCCTCCCGCCCTCCCCACCACCATCACCTCCGTCTTACCAGGATTTAGCTTCAGTCTGTTCTGCCGCATCCAATCCGCCACGGCCTCCAAACATTGGGAGAGTAACGAGACAGCGGGACCTGGGTCAGTTGAAAACGAGAGGTACAGCTGAGTATCATCAGCATATTGGTGACATCGCACCCCGAACCCTCTCACGATCTCCCCCAGGAACTGCATATGCACATTCAATAATAGCTGAGACAAGATCGAACCCTGCGGAACGCCGCAGGACAAGGCCCGGGGGCTTGATGTTTCAGCCCCCAGCACCACCCACTGGCTTCTCCCCGAGAGGAATGAGCGGAACCACCCAAGGACAGTCCCGTCCAGACCCCCCCAGGTCTCGCAACCGTCTCAACAGCAGCCCATGGTCCACGGTGTCAAATGCGGCCGAGAGATCTAGCAGAATCAGAAATGTTGAACATCCTGCATCCATCTCCCGGCGGAGATCGTCCACCAAAGCCACCAACGCCATCTCAGTAACATAACCGGGACGGAACCCAGACTGAAAAGGGTCGAGGAAACCGATGCTGTCCAAATGCGCCTGGAGCTGCGGTGCCACTGCCTGTTCAATAACCTTCCCTAAAAAGGGAATAGGAACATTTTTGAATAGGAACGTTTTCCTGTGCAAAATTTCCTACAACCCTGGAAAATTTTCCGCAGAAAAATTTGGTAGTGGAAAATTTTCCGCCCCACATCCCTGGCCTTGGCTAGCCCTCACGACAGTTGGAAGCCACGCTGTGCTAACCTCTGGCGAGAGCATTTTGCTGTGACCTGGCACCTGGGTTAATCTACACTAAAGCAGGTTAAACCGCGCCATCACGTCTGAAAATGCCCATTGCCCTTTGCGAGGTCCCCCGGGTTTGGCAGGGGCCCACATTGGAGACGGTGTTCTCGGTCGCCGCGTCTTGGTTGTGGAACTCCCTCCCGGCGGAGGTTCGTTTGGCCCAGGGCCTTCCCTCCTTCAGGCGTCAGCGTAAATTCCCCTGTGCTGTGGAATTCGCTCCCGGAGGAGGCTCAGTTGGCTCCCACTCTCCTGCTGTTTCGGCGTTTATGTAAGACCTGGCTGCTCTGTCAGGATTTTGGTGAGGGGTAGGGATGGGTTGGGGGGTTCCCCTACATTGTATTGTATTATTAAATTGTTTTTTAAAAAAATTTACTGAGTGTTGTTCGCCGCCCCGGGCTGCCCTGTGGACAGGAGGGGCGGGATATAAATTTTAAATAAATAAATAAAAATAAATAAAACGTGGCTGTTCCGCCAGGCGTTTGGTGGGAGGGATGGGATAGGGTTGGGAGGATTTATGGTTTTATTGTTGTTTATTTTATGTGTATATTATGCTTTTATATTGTACACCCCCCGAGCTGGCTTTGGCAGGAGGGGGCGGGATAAGAAAATTTTAAAATAAATAAAATCTCCCATTGTGACCTGTTGGGTGCTTCTCCCGAGCCACCGCGATTTGGCCACTGTCGGAGACAGGATGCTGGGCTAGATGGACCATTGGTCTAACCCAGTGTGGCACTTCTTATAAATAGACTGTCCGGCGCTTTGGACATGGAATCCGCTCTGCAATAATAATCTGCAGATTTTGGTGCGCGGCTCTCGTCGGGTTGGGGATGTTGGCGTTCTTGCGACGTCTGCCGTTTTTTAGTGGGAGATCGCCAGCTTGGGGCATCGGTGCTGCTGTATCGGCTTCAGAGCTGGGTTTGCCATTCGGCCTGATCGTTCTTCCAGGCTGTCTGTCTTGGGTGGATTTGAGGACCAGGGCTTAGTACTTTTCATCTGCCCATCGTTAGCTGGAATGCACATATGATTTTGGGGCTGGTGGGAAGGTCTAGGGCAGGGTTGGGGACCTTTTCCCCTCCCAGGGGTCACTTTGAGAATTAGTACAAGCTGTGAGGGCGGCCTAGAAGTTGGGGACTGAGTGCTTAAGGGATGCGCTCAGGAAGAGCAGGGCTGGATCTGTTCACCCTCCTCTCTGCCCCCTTACCCTAAACTCAGTCTTTCACAGCTTGGAGGTAGGAACAGGATCCAGGCACCAAATCCAGGAACTGGGAAGGGGGGTCAAATAAAACCTAGCCAGATAGGCTGTATTTCGCCCCTGGGCCTGAGATTCCCCAAGCCTGGTTTAGGGGGAACTATTCCAGGATGGCGTTCCTTCTGAGGGGAGAGAGAATCAAAGGCTCGTTTTGGGGTGGGTTGTGGAAGTCAGTTTTCAGCAGAGGTGGAGAGCCGCTCTACAGGCTGATTAGCAGTTGGGGGTGCTCGAGGAATCTGTCCCCTTCTCCTTCAGTGCCTGCCCTCCTTTCTGTTCCCTTCGCCTGAAGTCAGTCTTTCATTCCTTGAGGGTCGGGACTGGATCCATGGGCCAGATCCAGGGATTGAAAACGGCCCAATTACTACTCCCACTCCTACTTATCATTGCTCTAGCACTACTAGACGGGCACAGCGCTTTAACAGTCTCAGATTTTCAGAGATGGGTCCCTGCCCCAGTGGGCTTACAATCTAAGATAGACAAGGGTGAGGGGAACACGGACACACGAACATTCCCATTTTACAGATGGGGAACTGAGGCCGAGAGGTTGTGACTTACCAATGAACTCACTGGCTGGCCTTGGGCCAGGGTGAGATTTGAACCCTGGTCTCCCAGGTCCAAGTCCACTACACCACAAAAAATTAACTCAATTCAAAAAAATTAAAATAAATCACTGGCCGCCCTGGTTTACAGGTTGAGGAGGACTGGCTGGGAAGCTGCAGTCTCCCGGAAAAGGCTGCGCTCTTCGAGAGACAGAATCCCTGCAGCCTCCAGCCTCCCCAAAACTGCTTCTTTCTCTGTGGCATCACCAGCATCTGGTGTAGCCTCCATCCCCACCAAGACCCAGACTGCCTCTGCGGACTCAGCCACGTGCCCCTGCAGCTCGTGTGTATTGTGCGTTACACCCGGTGCGCCGAAGTCGGCACTGGCTGCCTATAGCTTTGTTCCGCCTGAGGCAATGTTTGGCCTTGAGATCATCCCCCAGCCAATAATTAAACCCCTGGAAAGGGTGCAGGACTCGTTCCTTCGTAGGATTCTTCAGGTGGGGAAGGATGTGCCGGGTCCTGTGCTGAGAGCAGAGACGGGTATGCCTTCTATGGAGTTGTATGCTAAATCCGCCCTGATACGATAGTGGCTCAGGTTGATTTCTCTACATGAAAACTCTCTTCCGTGTCTGTGCCTCCGAGAGGAACTGCGGTATGAGGGTACTAGAGGCTCTCCATGGCTTAGATATTTGGACCACCTCCTACAGAGTCAGGACTTTTCCTTTGCCTATTTTGCCAGGAAATCCCTGGTGGCGATTAGGAAAGAAATCCAGGCTAGGCTAGAGGACGTCAAAGGGCAAGAGGATATAGCGACGGTAGGGTGTTGGGTTGCCCCCTGGCTCAAGTCAATTAACGTGGTCTGGGGGATGGAACCCTACCTAGACATCTTACAGAGTCGTAGACTCCGGAGAAGCTTCTCCGGTTCCAACTGGTCAAGACTGCGGTGGTGGAAGGGAGGTACAAGAGGATCGCTTACAAGAGACGGTTGTGTACCTGTCCTCAAGGAGGGGGTCGAGACCGTAGAACACTTGTTAACCTGTCCCTCTTATATTGCTCTTAGGGTGGTTTGGCTCCAACCGACTACCTATGACCCCTTGTGTATAGAACCGGCTCAAAGGTACAAGAGTTTGCTTTCCCAAGGAAACAAAGAGGATGTGGTGGCCCTTGCGTCCTATGTCTGGTTGGCCTCCCAGAGATGGAAGGCGGTGATAAAGGCGATATGAGGGGAATTTGTGATGCTGTAAGATGGGGGGTGGGGTTGTGTTCCTAAATCTCCCAGTGGTTGCAGCAGGGACTGGTTATCCTGAGCGAAGTTTTTGTATGTATGGTACAATGTGATATGATCTGGCATAAGGTGGTGTGATGTGATATGATCTGGTGTTTTATTATTGTATTATTATTGTGTTTATTATTGTCATTTTGATTATTGTATCTTATTTTGGGCGTTGAAATTTGATGGCTATAGCGGAAGCTGATGCCAAATAAATAAATAAATAAATATGCCTATAGCTTTCCAGGCACAATTCAAGGTGCTGGTTTTGACCTTTAAAGCCCTAAACAGTCTGGGCCCCAACGTAGCTGAAAGATGACCTTTCCTTCCTTCTGCGATCGGCCAGGAGCCCCTCCCTGCGGGTACCGTCTGTTAGCCATGTTTGTTCGACAAGGGCTCGTAGGGAGGCATTCTCGCTTGCTGCCTTGGTGCTTTGGAATTCCCTTCCTCTGGAGGTTTGTTTGAGCCTGAGGCTGGGCGTCTTCCGAAGGCGATGTAAGACTTTTTTTATTTGAAAAGGCATTTGGTGGGTGGGGATAGGGGATCAGGATTGTTTTGTTGGTATTTAGGAGGGTTGAGGGTAAGTCAACCCTCTAGGTGGCTTCTTTACGCATCACAGGTTCAGAGGAGGGCGACAAAGATGGTCAGGGGTCTGGAAACCAAGTCCTATGAGGAAAGGTTGAAGGAGCTGGGTATGTTTAGCCTAGAGAAAAGAAGACAAAGGGGAGACGTGATCGTCGTCTTCCACTACCTGGCAGGTTGTCACAGGGAGGATGGCAAAGACTTGTTCTCTGTTGCTCCTGAGGGCAGGACTAGAACCAACGGGCTCAAATTACAAGGAAGCAGATTTCAGCTTAAACTTCAGGAAGAACTTCCTAACGGTAAGAGCTGTTCGACAGTGGAACAGAGTGGCTGGGTCGGTGGTGGGCTCTCCTTCGCTGGAGGTTTTCAAACAGAGGCTGGACGGCCGTCTGTCGGGGACGCTGTAGCTGTGGATTTCCTTGCATTGAGCAGGGGGGTTGGACTAGATGACCTCTGAGGTACCTTCCGACTCTAAGATTCTATGATCCTATTGTTCTGTATTCCGGTCGCTCCAGCAATGGACCCGGCACTGAGTGCTCTGCCCCAAGGGGCTTGCAGTCTAGGTGAGAAAAAGGAGAGTGAAGTCTAGGGAGAGACATCCGCAAAGTGGCCGGGGCACATGCTTAGTTCGGTTCCAGGGGGAGATGGGGATGCTGAGTGACAGGGCTGCGGAGAGAAGATCCGTGATCGGTCTGTGGCGATGAGGACAATGGGCGTTTTTAGACGGGAAACATTTCTCCTACAGTTTAAAAATGCAGCTTAGGGAAACCCCCGCTGGGGTTGGGGGGTGGATTTAGTTACTCATCGTCGGACAAGCCCTTTGGAAACAGCGGTGCCAGGCGACGCCCGGAGGTTTTGTGAGGCAATCGAGGTAAGTGCCCGATAGCCGAGATCTTACCAGTCCACGTCTCAAAACGTCCAGGAGTCGCCCTGTGCCACCGTTTCCAGTGGCGCCTGGGTGACGTCCGGTCTGGCAAGGCGTGTCTAAATCCCCCTCCCTCCCCCCCTCCAATGGGGGTTTCCTCAAGCTGGATTTTTGAGCTGCGGGAGAAATGTCTCCCTTCTCGGTGACCGTCCACTCGATGACCTCGTGGCTTTCTGGAACACTCTGCTGACTGAGACCGTCAACCGAATGGCTCCTAGGCGTCCGCTCTCTGAGCATTGGCACCGCAGGTCCCCTTGGGTCACGGAGGAGCTGCGGCGGCTGAAGCAGGAAGGGGAGCGGTTAGAGTGACGCTGGCACCGTACCCGGGCTGAAGTAGACTGATTGCAGCATAGAGTTAGTTTAAAACCCTATGTTGTGGCTGTGTGGGCAGCAAAGAAGGGGTTCTTTGCTGCTCTCGTAGCCTCCGCGAAGTCGCGTCCAGCTGAGCTTTTCCGGGTGGTGAAGGAGCTGGTCAGTCTGGCTTCCCTCCGCCTGGAACTGGAATCTTCCAGTGCTCGCTGTGGCAAGTTTGTTGACCTTTTTGTGGACAAATTTGCTCGCATTCACCGCAACTTCGATGCCGTGCTTGACGCAGTGGGAGAACCAGAGGTAATGGAAGCGCCGCCTTGTCCTATTTTATGGGATCAGTTTCAGTGGATGTTGCCCACTGATGCCAAGGATGCCCTTGAGGGTCACCTGTTGCGAACTAGACCCAGGCCCATCCTGGCTGGTTAAGGCCAGCTGGGAGATGTTGGGGCCATTGCTGGCGGGGGTGGTCAGTGCATCCTTTAGGGAGGGCAGAGTGCCAGGCCATCTCAACGAGACAGTGGTGCGGCCTCTGCTCAAGAAACCATTGCTTGACATTGACTTCCTTGCCAGCTATCGGCCAGTCTCTAACCTTCCCTAAAAAGGGAAGGTTATTGAGTGAATGGTGGCTCAGCAGCTTCAGGGGCATCTGGATTATGCTAGTTTTCTGGATCCCGCGCAGTCTGGGTTTTGGCACTCAGATTGGACTTGTGGCATTGGTCGACGACCTCTGCCGGCGTTAGACCAGGGTCAGTTGATCCTGTTGGCTGCATTTGATACCGTTGACCACAAGATGTTAGTGACCTGCTTACAGGACTGAGCCGGGGTAGGCAGAATTGTTCCTGAATGGTTTCGTTCCTTCCTGGCTGGGAGAACTCAGTGGGTGGTGCTGGGAAAATGTTCTTCATCCACCCCATCCCGGGACTTCACGTGTGGAGTCCCGCAAGGTTCTACTCTGTCCCCTCTCCTGTTCAACGTGTACATGCAGCCCTTGGGCGAGGTCGTGAGGGGGTTTGGAGTGCGGTGTCATCAGGATGCTGATGGCACCCAACTTCTCCTCTCATTTTCAGCTGAATTAGGCCCGGCAGTCTCGGTGCTTTCGTGGTGTTTGGCGGCTGTGGGGGACTGGATGAGGGCGAGCTGTGTGAAGCTGAATCCTGACAAGACAGAGGTGATGCTGGTGGGTGGAGCTGAGGGAGTGGTGGCCCCTGTCATTGATGGGGTCTACCCTTCATTGGTCCCTCAGCTTCGTAGTCGAGGAGTGCTCCTCGATTAGCAGCTCCGCCTGGATGTCCAGGTGGCAGCTGTGGCGAGGGGCGTGTTCTGCCACTTATATCTGGTGCGACGGCTGTATGTTTCAGACTTCGATCTTGCCACCATCATCCACGCTTTCATTACCTCGAGACAGGATACCGTAATGCACTCAACGTGGGGCTACCCCTGATGACGGTCCGGAGACTGTAGCTGGTGCAGAATGCGACGGCTCGCCTCCTGATAGGGACGGGTTGGCGTGAGCACATTACGCCAGTGCTCCGTTCTCTGCACTGGCTGCCTATAGTCTTCGGGGCCCAATTGAAGGGGTTGGTTTTGACCTATAAAGCCCTATATGGCCTGGGCCCTGCCTACCTGCAGGACCGCCTCATCCCCAGGCCCTGCGGTCAGCTGGGATCGCCCTTCTCAAGGTTCCCCGAAGTTTTTCGGGTGGCTACTATGGGGAGGGCATTCTCTGCAGCTGCACCAAGGCTGTGGAACTCACTCCCGACAGAGGCCACTTGGCCCCGGACCTTCCCTCTTTCCGATGACAGTGTAAGACCTGGCTGTTCCACCAGGCTTTTGGTGAAGGAGATGGGTGATGGGTAGGGGGCTGGGAGGGGAGTGGGAGGATTTTAGCTCCACTATGGTTTTATATTGCTGACAATTGTTGTATTTTGTCTTGTATTTTTTATATGTATATTACAATTGATACTTTAGATTATATTGTGAGCCACCCCGAGCTGCTATTGGCAGGAAGGCGCGGGATAAAAATGTATCAAAATAAATACATTAAATAATACACAGGAGGAAATCAGCCTTGAAAGTTAAGTAACATAGGCAGGGGCCCTCATTCACTGTGTTTTTTTCCGCTCCCAAGGGCAGCAATGGGGAAAATGCTGTAAATGTGGCCCCCTGAATAGGAAAGTTGTGTTTTACGGGATGGAAACAAGTTTAACCGATGGTGCCCTCTGGATGTCACCGTCTGGAATCTGAAAGGATTCTTTCCTTTGCTGCAAAGTGTTCTTGCCGTCGCCGGAGTCCGTCGGGTGAACAGAGTCGGAGTAAATGCAACGGAGCGAGATTTTGTTGGGGGTTTCCCCCAAAGGGTTAATGATCCAGGGTTGTTGTTTTGTTGTTAGCAAGCATTTATATAGCGCCAGCAATGTACCTGGTGCTTTACAAAGTAATGGAATAGACACGGTCCCTGCCCTAGGGCTTACAATCTGAGAGACCGGAGGGGAGAGGCGGGGGAGATGAAGGAAGGGGAACAGAGGGAGAGACAAGGGGTGTAACATTCACGAAGATGCGAGGTCCCAGGTGCACGTGCTTGGCTTGGTTACATCGAGAATGATGGCTGGCTGGTCCGTGTGGTGAGGATATGAGTACACAGACCTCAGGTAACAGATTGTACTTGATGGAAGGTGTCAGCAGGAGTTAGGAGAGGGGAGTGAGGAGTCGGGGAGGGCAGAGTGGAAGAGGTGAGTCTTGAGGAGGGATTTGAAGGTACGAAGGGAGGGGACGAGGCGGATTGTTTGCATAGTCTTATTTATTTTATTTGAATTTCTACCCCACCCTACCCTTAAAGGCTCAGGTCAGCTTACTTAATAAAAACATACCACAGAAAAATACAATAAAACTCTATTTTAAAAACCCACCCTCACCCCGAAACTCTCTCACCTCAACCCCTAACCCTGCCTGCCAAATGCTTTGAAAAAGGTCTCTGCACTGGCTGCCTGTAGTCTTCCGGGCCCACTTCACGGTGTTGGTGTTGACCTTTAAAGCCCTGAAAGGCCTGGGCCCCGCCTACCTGCAGGACCGCCGCACCCTCCGGGTCCTGGATCGGCCCCTGCGGTCGGCCGGGGGGGCGCCCTCCTCGAGCTCCCCCGGGTTTCTCGCGTGTTGACCTTGCGGAGGGCACTCTCTGTGGCCACACCGCGGTTGTGGAACTTCCTCCCATTGGCGGTCCGTCTGATTACCGACCTCTCCTTTTTCCGTAGGCAATGTAAGACCTGGCTGTTCCGCCGTGCTTTCCCTGAGGGAGAGGTGGTGGGTGGGTTGGGTTAGGGTGGTGGCTATGTTTTTTTTATATTGTGTTTTAATAGTGTGTTAAATCATATTCTTGCTGTTTAAATTGTTTTAATATGTTGTTAGCCGCCCGAAGATGCTTTTAGAAGGAGGGGGTGGCATACAAATTTTATTATAAATAAATAAATAAAAAGAAAAGTTTTTTTACTGCCTCTGGAAAATGCTCATGCTTGGACTCCGACGGCCTTCCAGGGGAAGGAAGTTCCACAATCGTGGGTCAGCAACTGAGAACGCCTCTTGAATGGCCCTTGCTGTACGGACCAGATTAGCAGGTGGTACCCGCAAGAGAGCACTCCTGGCCGACTGCAGGGGCCGCAATGGAGCATGGGAAGGAAGGTGGTCGCTTAGATATGTGGGGCCCAGGCTGTTCGTTTGTTTGTTTATTTTGTTATATTTATATGTCGCCCCCTCATGCCTACGGCCTCTCGGGGCGGCTTCCAACATACACCGAAACACCTTAAAATCACCTTTTAAAATTACAATAATTCAACAAGTTAAAAAGGTTTTTAACCCTCCCCACCCCAGAAGGCCTGGGAGAACAGCCACGTCTTACAGGCCCGCCGAAAGGCCAGCAGACTTGGGGGCAGGCGGGCTTCCTCCGGGAGGGAGTTCCACAGCCGTGGGTCCTGCCACCAAGAACGCCCTCTCCATTGTGGCCCCCCCACCACCACCTTACGCGGGGGACCTCCAAGAGAGCGCTCCCGGTGGACCGAAGGGGTCGCCCCGGATCGTGGAAGGCGAGGCGGTCCCTGAGAGATCCGTGGCCAAGACCGTACAGGGCTTTGTAGATTAACGTCAGCACCTTGAATCTGGCTCGGTACGTTATAGGCAGCCAGGGCAGCGCACGGAGCACAGGTGTCATGTGCTCACGTCGACCCGTCCCTGTTAAGAGACGGGCCGCCGCATTCTGCACCAGCTGCAACCTCCGGGCCAGAATCAGGGTCAACTTAGGGCTTTTAGGGTCAAAACCAGCACCTTGAAATGTGCCCGGAAAGCGACAGGAAGCTAGTGCAGACTATAAAGCACCGATGTAACGTGCTCACAGCGACCTACCCCTAAAAGGAGCCAGGCCGCTGCATTCTGCACCAGGTGCAGCTTCTGAACACTCGATCTTGTCCCTATTGGGGTGAAATTCCGGCTCAATGGAAATGGGTGAGGGTTTTGGCCTGGTGTGGCGCTACCGTAGAGCAAGAGGGCTCAGTTGAACCCGGAGCGGCCTGAGCACCAATAGGAAATTTTCACTGTGGGCAAGGAAGGAAGTCAAGGTGATGCTAGCAACTGCGCCCGTGTCCACTGAAGATTCCCTTGCAGTGCTCAGGCTACTTACAAAGGGCCACGTTGCCAGGAAGAAAGCTTTCAGAGTGAGCAGGGGCGGCGTGCTGGTCCTGCTCCCTCCCCCGCTCTTAAACCTTCCTTTCTGGTGGAGTTGTTACCACTCTGAGGAGGCCCCAACTGGGACAGTACTTCCTTCATGTGTAACCACAGCCTTCCCAACCCCTCTCCCCACCCCACACACGCGGAGGCCCTGTCCTCTTGCCCTTAGGGAACCCATAATTAGGACATGAGCATAAAGTCCCCATGGAAGTGAAAGGGGCTGGTGTCTTTAATAAATGCTAGTGCACACACTCTATCCTGCCAGAAGATCTTCATCTTGAGGCTAAATATGACGTTTTCCCTTCCTCTCCTGGGTTATGTTGGAGTAGAAAATAGAACAAAAGAGGACATTCCATGAAACTACCAGGAAGCAGATTTAAAGCAAAACGTCCCCCTCACCACACTCAATGCAAAATTAACTTGTGGAACTTGTTGCCACAGGATGTGGTCAAGGCCAGTAGCATAGCTGGGTTTAAAAGAGGACTGGATAAATCCTTGGTGGATAGGTCCATTCAATGGCTATTAGCCAATCAGGTTGGGGGGAATGTAGCCTCTGACTGTTGGGAAGTGCAAGTGGACAGCACGGAATGGATCGCTCTGTTATGACTTGTTGGGTACTTCTCTGAAGCGACAGAATGGCCGCTGTCATAGACAGGATTCTGGTCCGATGGGCCATTGGTCTCGCCCGGTATGGCACTTCTTATGTTCTTCAAAATAAATTAAATGCCCGTTTTCTTAAAAGTTAAACAGGGAGGGCTGTCCAGGGTGGGGTTCCCATGCTTCCTGCTTTTGTAACTATTTTTGAGATTTAAATATAAACCTGCCACTCCTGACAACAACAAAGATGTATTGTAGAATGGTGGCAACCCATGTATAATTAAGGCAAAACCAGTTTTCATTAAACAAGTGAAACTTTGAATGTTAATAAATCTGGAACCATAGAAGATAATGCTTTGACTTTAGGCATGTATGATATATGTGGGCGGGGGAATGTGTAATGTGGCTAAATTGTGTATGGTTTGCCGAAGAAATGTCGAAGCTACACTACTTGAAGGTTTTGGCCAAAGGAAAGTAAAAATGTACTTTGCAACTTTTTTTTGCCCACCTGTATCTTTGTCCCAGAAGGTGCTTTTTGGCTGAAAGTTGGTGTGGCGGCTGTTGTCAATGTCTAGTTCAGACTTTGAACTAGTACTTCTTTCTGTGACCTTTGATTTTGACCCCATTTGTAGATGACACATTTGTAGATCCCTACTTCTGTTCGAGGGGGAAGGTAGGAATACATGCCAAGCTTTAGGGGTGCATGTATGAACTCTGGATCCTCCATGCCTGCCATCCACATCTAGTCCTCTGCCCAAATTACGGGTCGGGAACTGCCACTGTCTTCCCATGACCCTAAAGCAGGAACCTGTGTTCTCTGTGTCTTCATTGCCGCCAGTGGCAGTGAACACAAGTCCCTGTCCAAAAGCTTGTTATACTCGCACCAACAAAAGTCGCCCAAACAAAAGAGACTCATCAGAGCTACTTTCTCTCTCTCTTCCCCACATAATCTCTCCCATCAGCTGGACGTGGCCTTCTGACCGTGCCAAATACAGACGGAAAGGATGCGGGCAGAAGCGTCCTCGGTGCATGCTTGTTGACTGTGGAATGCCCTTTTCCTTGAGGTTCGCCAAATTTACATGTTGTTCCACAACACTCCACAACCAAGCTCCCCCTTACCTCTCGGACCTAATCTCCCTACGCACCCCTGCACGCGCTCTCCACTCTTCCTCTGTCCCCTTCCTCACTCTCCCTCGTTTCTCCTGCTCACCTAACCGCCTTTGACCCTTCTCCCTCGCTGCCCCCCATGCCTGGAACTCCCTCCCTGCCCTCCTCCGCCTTGCCCCCTCCCTCCGCTCCTTCAAATCCCTGCTCAAGACCCACTTTTTCCTCGCCGCCTTTCCCAATACCTGCTAGTTGTTCCCATATACCTACAGTTTGCCCTCCTCTGCAAACTGCTGCAACCAACCTGATTGTAACCAAGCCAAGCACACGCACCTGAGACTTCGCATCCGCCTGAATGTTTGTCTGTCTTGTCCTCTGTCTCTCCCACTGTCCCCTCTCCCTGTCTCCCCCTCCTTGACTTTTAGATTGTAAGCCACAGGCAGGGACCGCGTCTATTTCTATGTTCTGTACAGCACCAGGTCACATGACTGGCGCTATATAAATGTTTATAATAATAATAATAATTAATAAGTGGTGTAAAACATCTTGTTTAGACAACATTTGGTGGTCTGGGGACAGGTTAGGGGTGGTTAAATTTAACCTTTTTTTTTTTTCCCTCCCTTTCCCATTTTTCTTTAAATGTGTATTACTTGAATGATTGTTTGTAACCCATCCTGTGTTTGTGGGACAAGAACATAAGAAGTGCCATTTACTGGTCAGGCCAATAGTTCCTCCAGCCCAGCATCCTGTCTCTGACGTGCCCAGCCTCCGCTGCCTCAGGGAGTATGCAGCCGATTATAATGGAATAATCCATTTCCTGCCCTCCTCTCCAAGCTTCTGACAGTCAAGGGTCTTGGACCCCTGACCAACCCAATTAGTAGCCTTTAACTGACCAGGCTTTCAAAAAGTCATCCAGGTTTGTTTTTTTTAAAACTTGCTATGCTACTGCCCTGGAAATCATCTGGCAATGAGTTCCACAGTTTTATTGTGTGGGGGGGTGGGGGGAGAGAACTTCCTTTTATTGGTTTTAAATCTGCTCCCTGGTAACTTTATGGAGTGCCCCCTGGTTCTAGTTTCTTTGGAAAGGGTAACTAGCAGCTGCCTATTGACCTGTTCCCCACACGTTTCATGATCTTGTACACTTCTATCATGTCCCCTCTCAGTCACCTCTTCTCCAGGCAGAGGTCACCTTGCCTGTCAAGCCTTTCCTCCTATGGACGCCCTTAGATTATTCTTGCTGCCCTTCTCTGCACCTTTTCCAGTTCCACAAGGTCTTTTTTTGAGATGGGGTGACCAGAACTGGACGCATTATTCCAGGTGTGGTCACACACCATAGATTTGTATAGTGGCTGGCTGGAATAGAAATTTAAATGAAAGTCCTTTTTCCTTTTGGGTGGGGGAAGATGCTGTCTTTGAAATTGCTATTGGGGTGAGAAGGAGGGACAGAGGGGAGAGAAGTGAAACCAGTGAGTAGATGAAATAGCAGGGTGGATTTATTTGGGGGTTTTGTGTGCGTGTGTAGGGTGGATTTATTTTTGACGGGGGTGGGGAGGGTTTGGAATATGTGAAATGAACTTACAGTAACATCTGCTTAAGGGAAATCAGACTAAACCTTCTGCGTATGAACTGAATGTGTCAAAACATCCGCCGTCCTTTAACCATCTTGCCTGAAATGCTCTGAATGTGTGTGTGTGTGTGTTTGTGTGTGCATGCATGCGTGATCCTCTTTATCGCTCTGGAGGATAAAAACGAATCGCTCTCGCGAGCTGTTGTGTTTCGGCATTCCAGTTTAGATGGCTGTTTGGGGAGGGAGAATCTCTCACTCTGCTTTTTTTAAATTTTTTTTAAAAATAGCCTATTTAAAATGCAGCTACGTCTTACAGAAGAAAATAGAGAAAGATCCTCTGTTTCTGAGGATCGCCCCCCCCCCCCATATGTCCTCTTTTATTGAGTTGCAGATTACAGCAACGAAAGGACCTGATCCTGCAAAGATCCTCACATCGCATGTACACGTCCATTCCTAGCTGTGACTATTCCTTGTGACTTTGTGTACAAGGTTATTATCTAGTTATATAGCACCACCAATGTACATGGCACGGTACAATCGTTAATTAGAAACAGGTCCATGACGCGAGAGGCTTACAGTCTAAAAAAGACAGGGGAGGGGGGAACATAGGGTAAAAACAGATGTGACGTGGGCCTACTATGGTCCGGGACTCACTGCATATGTGGTCCCCTCCTGCCAGATGTTGGCCCGGGACTGCCCCAGGACAGGTAGGCGACTGGCCTGGGATGTGCCATGAGCCCAATCCCAGGTGCCCATTTCAGACCAAGGGCTGCCTACGTGGGCCAACGTGTTTGTTCAGTCCCGCTATGGGTCAGGGGCCACCATGGCTGATCACCATGGCAGGGGGTGGGATTCTGGGAGCAGGGCAGGGGTGGGGCCACGCACCCACATGTCTGTTGCGCTGCCCCTCCCGGGTTGTGCTGGCAGTGAGATGGCTGTCCCCACAGCGGGCACGTTTGTGCCAGCCGCCGACCCGGAAAGTGGTGGCTACGATTTCCCACTGGGATTCTGTTTGTACCCCAAGCACTGAAAGTACCTTTTTGTCCGTTACACTGATGGGTTGGTTATCTAGGACCGGGCTCCCATTGAGAGAACCTTTGTACCGGATTCAGGCGACAAAGGGAGTCATCAAACCAGCAGGAGAAAGAGCTGTGACTCTTTGCTGGGAGGTGGGGCACCTGTCTTGGCTTGAACAAGTCTGGGATAAGCACGGCTATCCAAGAACAAAGGAAGAGGACAGCCAGGCAGGAGGGAGTTGTGTTCCGGGGAGCAAGATGAAAACTAAAAGACGGTAGGAAGGATGTGAGCATTTTTGTGAGTGATAATTCTCTAGCTGCTGAAAGGGATTGTCTCTGCTTCCACCTGGGATCCTCTGAGTGACTTAACACGAAAACGTTAGAGCCATAGTCAGTGCCACACTTTTGACTTTTTAATAGGCTGAGGTGTAGCGTTGAGCCATCTGTCCTGCATAGAGCTGCCGCAGGGCATCTGAAGATTCGGCCACCCCTGACACATCTGTCCAACCATCGATGCCCAAGCAGGACCCCTATGGGCTGCTTGGATGTGCTGGCTGGCCTTTGAAAGTGACATGCCCCAACTGGGACTGCTTCAGGGTTCAAGCCGGGGCTTGTAAGTTAAAAGGCTGCTTCCCTTCCACAGTGCCCCTCACCTGAGAGGCTCGGGGGTGGGGGAGGGAGGTGCTGGCCGGCCTTGGAAAGCAACAGGCTGGGCTTCATAGCAATCTCAGCCTGCAGTAGTCAGTTTCAAAGGCGGCTTCCTGGCCACAGTGCCTATCGGAGTGCTCTGTGGGGAAAGCCCCCGCCTTTGAAACTGACAAGTCCCAGCTGGAGCAGTGTGGAACCCGGCTCTGCTGCGCTCCCGGCTGGCACTTGTCTTTTTCTCTGCTGCGCTCCCGGCTGGCACTTGTCTGTTTCTCTGCTGCGCTCCCGGCTGGGACTTGTCCGTTTCTCTGTCGCGCTCCCGGCTGGCACTTGTCTGTTTCTCTGCTGCGCTCCCGGCTGGCACTTGTCCATTTCTCTGCTGCGCTCCCGGCTGGGACTTGTCTGTTTCTCTGCTGCGCTCCCGGCTGGGACTTGTCCGTTTCTCTGGGTAACGCTTGCCTTTTCGGGCATCAGGCACCCGGTTGGTCCTTGGGTAGCCAATTCTGTGCCTGAGGGGGTGCCTGAAAATGCAGGTACTAATTGTAGTACCCGCTGCAGCTCTGGTCCTGAACACTCAAACGTATGTGTTCACAGACACCCCCACCCCCTATTATTTTTCTAGCTCAGCCCCAAAGTTAGCCAGTGGGGGGGGTATTACATATTTTCACATGCACATGCGAATTTATGCAAATCTGGGGTGACACAAAGTGTACCTATTCTTCGTTGTCAAACGTTGGAGGGTATGAAAGCGTGAGCTCCTGGAGAAGGGAGCAGAGACGAGAGGGGACATATCCATGGCAACAGATCCATGATCTGGACCCTCTTCTTCCTTCCTTCCACCTTGAGCGCACCCCTGCCCCCAACTCCGATGCAGCCCTTAGAGCTTGTACTAATTTTCAGAGTGGCCCCAGGGAAGGAAAAGGTTCCCCGTCTCCGAGTTAATGTCTACATTGTGCGTCTACTTGAAATTCCATTGCCTTTGGGTGTCTCTCTTGAATCCAGCGTGCCTCGACGCTGCAGGGTTTTTCAGCTGGTGAAAATCCTAGTGACCAAGGCTTCTAGGAAAAGGGACTTCGGTCGGAATAACGGCTTAGCCGACGATTGTGCGGAGAGGTTTATGCGTCGGCTCCGCGTATGGCAAAAGCTTGAGGGGTGGGAGATATGCACTGGTGGGGAATGCTTCTGGCCAGATGTGCCCAAAGGTTAATGGCTGTTATTGATACAGTCCCTTTTTAATTCTGCATCTTCTCTCGGCTTCCGCACAGCGGTACGTCCCTTCCCTACAGAGCAATAACTGCTAATAAACCATCTGATTTTCAAGCCTCTCTTTCTGCATGGCTGAATGGTGGCACTAAAATGTTGTTCCATTTTTATGTTTCCATAAAATAGGCTGGTGGTTCCGGGTGGGGGAGGACGTTTCTAGACATCGGAGCGGAAGTGATGCTGCCGCTTTACTTGCCCCTTGGAATATTGTGTTCAGTTCTCGGCACCGCACTTAAAAAAGGACGTCGACAAATGCTTCCTTACATTCCATGGGGGCTCAGTTATCGCGGGAATTAGTGCCCATGAGAATGTGCTATGCCGCTTTTATACCGTGAGAACACTTGTACATGACCTGGTCCTCAAACATAGGTCTTTACAAGGATGGGTGTTCTTGTGGTATAAAAGAGGAATAGCACATTCTCACATGTGCTTATTTCTGCGATAACAGAGATTGCAACTGCGGAAGTCTCTCTCCCCCATGTTACGTGAGAAAGTGGCCTAAGGTAATGATAACATGAGTAGTGCCAGACTGGGTCAGACCAATGGCCCATCAAACCCAGCATCTTGTCTCGGACAGTTGCCAATCTCTGTCTCTTGGGAGAAGTACCCAACAGGTCACAATGGGCAATCCACCCCCTCTTGTTCCAGCCCCCCCCAGTAAGGCCACTTTTAGATGAGCGGCCAGGGAAACGCGTTCTTCAACGTGCTGGTAGGAAAAGCCACATGAGGTGCGTTTACACGTACCGGAGGTGGCTGCGCCCCATAGGAAATCGGTGGTGCGCACTGAATGTGTCTTTAAAAAGGCCGCATGTGCTGCCGATTTCTGTGGCAGGCGGCCACTTCCGGTGCGTGTAAACATACCCCATGCGTCTTTTCCTACCGGTGCATTGAAGAACACGCTTCCCCGGCTGCTTGTCTAAAAGTGGCCTAAGAAGTTATGTTCCCCACACCTACTTGACGAATAGCCATTAATGGACCTATCCTCCAAGAACTTACCCAATACCTTATTAAAACTAGCTACCTGACCGGCCGTGACCGCTTCCTCTGGCAGTAAACTCCACAAGTTAATTGTACACTGAGTGAAAAAATACTTTCTTTTATTTGTTTTAAATCTGCTACCAGTGAATTTCATGTGTCTGTTTTACGTGTTCCACGCCACTCATGATTTTATAAACTTCCATCATAGCCCCTCTCAGGCCCTTTTTACACAGGCAGCAGTGGGTGAAGGGATGGGTGTGCTGCTGCGGTGGGTAGAGGTGGGTGCTCTTTCCCACGGACACCTCCACGCATCTCTACCCACGGAGCCGCCTCCATTTTTCTGGATGACTCCGTGGGTGGGTGATGGGTGGAGATGGGAGTGCGCGCACACACACCCCGCCTGTGCTGTTTGCACGGATTAACACCCACCGCCGCAGCATGTACACGGATGCACACACCCCTGCATCGCTCACCCTCCCGCACACCCAGCGGGGGCGTCCATGTAAAAACGGCCTCAGTCTGATAAAGGAGCTGGAGGACAGGCGGAAAGTATTGGAGATATTGAGCCTCGAGAAAAGGAGACTAAGGGGAGATATGATAGTACTTTTTCCAGTATGTGAAAGGATGACACCAAAAAATATGGTGAACATAAGTAGTGCCGTACTGAGTCAGACCAATGGTCCATCAAGCCCAGCATCCTGTCTCCAACTGTGGCCAATATTGATCGCATGGGAGAAGAACCAACCGTCACAATGGGCAATCCATTCCCCGTTCACTCCCAGTTTCCGACAGTAAGAAGTTAATCTCGTAAGCGACTTGGTTAATAGCCATTAATGGACCTTACTCTCCAAGAACTTATCCAGTCCGTTTTTAAACCCAGCTATACTACCGGCCCTGACAACATCCTCTGGCAACAAATTCCATAAGTTAATTATGCATTGAGTGAAAAAGTACTTCCTTTTATTTGTTGTAAATCTGCCGGCAGCTAGTTTTATGGAACGTCTCCTAGTTCTAGTACTATTTGAGAGGGTAAATAACCGTTCCCTATCTACTTGTTCCACACCACTCAAGATTTTATAAACCTCTAGCATGTCCCCTCTTAGTCTTCTCTTCTCTAAGCTGAAGAGACCCAGCTTGTCAAGCCTCTCTTTGTACAGAAGCTGTTCCACACCCTTTATCGTTCTCATTGCCCTTCTCTGTACCTTTTCTAGTTCAGCTATGTCTTTTTTGAGATGGGGCAACCAGAACTGCACATAATATTCCAGGTGCGGTCGCACCATCGATTTGTATAGAGGCATTATGACATCCTCCGTTTTATTCTCTATCCCTTTGCGAATAATTCCTAACATTCTGTTTGCTTTTTTGCCTGCTGCTGCACATGGCTGAGGATTTCAGTGCATTGTCCACAATCACTCCCAGATCCTTTTCTTGAGTGGTAACTCCTAGCTTAATATCCAGCATTGTGTACGCATACTTTGGATTATTTTTCCCTAGGTGCATCACTTTGCACTTGTCCGCATTAAATCTCATTTGCCATGTAGATGCCCAGGCACCCGGTCTTGTAAGATTCTGTTGCAGTTCTTCATAGTCTGCTCTTGTTTTAACTACCTTGAATAACTTGGTGGTGTCTGCCAATTTGATCCCCTCACTCTTAATGCCCTTTTCCAAATCATTAATGAATACATTAAACAGCACCGGGCCCAATACAGATCCCTGAGGCACAACACTTTTTACATCTCTCCATTGTGAAAACTGACCATTTAGTCCTACCCTTTGCTTTCTATCTTTCAACCAGTTTTTGATCCATAGTAAGACACTACCTCCTATCCCATGACGTTTTAATTTTCTCAAGAGTCTCTCATGAGGGACCTTATCAAATGCTTTCTGGAAACCCAGGTACACTATATCTACTGGGTCTCCCTTGTCCACATGCTTATTTACACCTTCAAAGAATTCCAACAGATTAGTGAGGCATGACTTACCTTTGCTAAATCCATGTTAACTCTTCCCCATTAAGCCATGTTTATCCACATGCCCAGCGGTTCTGTTCTTAATGATAGTTTCCACCATTTTACATCTGGTACGTTGGCTTAGGCCGTATGTCTCGGACTCTGATCTGGCCACGATTGTCCATGCTTTTATTACCTCGAGACTGGACTACTGTAACACACTCTACGTGGGGCTACCCTTGGTGAGGGTTTGGAGGCTGCACCTGGTGCAGAACGTGACGGCTTGTCTCCTAACGGGGACGGGCTGACGTGAGCACATTACACCGGTGCTTCACTCTCTGCACTGGCTGCTGATAGTCTTCCGGGCTCAATTCAAGGTGTTGGTGTTGACCTTTGAAGCCCTAAACGACCTGGACCCCACCTACCTGCAGGACCGCCTCATCCTCCGAGTCCTGGGTCTGCCCCTGTGCTCGGCCGGGAGCGCCTTCCTTGGGGTCGCCCGGGTTTCTCGGGTGCTGACCTTGAGGAGGGTGTTCTCTGTGGCTGCGCCGCGGCTGTGGAACTCCCTCCCACTGGAGGTCCGCTTGACCATTGACCTCCCCTCTTTCCGTAGACAATCTAGATCTGGCTGTTCCGCCGCGCCTTTCCCGAGGGAGATGGGGTGGGAGGGTTGGGTTAGGGAGGAGTAGGGGGTTGAATTCTTTTTATTTGATTTCAGTTGTTTTTGCTGTTGTTTCTTTTAATCTGTTTTTAACATGAGATGCTTTTAGCAGGAGGGGGCGGCATATAAACTTTATTATAAATAATTTTTTTGCCCGGCACACACATCAAGCTTACTAGTCTGCTTGTCAACGCTGCTTCTCCACTGTCACAGAAGACAGAGTGAGAGGGAATGGGCTTAAAATGTAGCAGTGTGTAGATTTTAGTCAATTATTAATAAACCTCCGAAGCAAGTTGCAACTTGGGCAAGTCTCAACCTCTCGGCCTAGAGAGCCAGGGTGGTGTAGTGGATAAGGTGCTAGACCTGGGAAGCCAGGGTTCAAATCCCCCCCTAGCTATGAACCCACTTGTGGTCTTGGGCAAGTCACAACCTCTCGGCCTCAGTTCCCCCATCTGTAAAATGGGACTATGTATGTGTGTCTTTCCCTGTGTGTTCCCCTCACTCTTGTTCATCTTAGATTGTAAGCCCCACTGGGCAGGGGCCTGTCTCTGAAAGTCTGTGACTGTAAAGCACTGCGTACGCCTAGTTAGCACGATAGAAATGATAAGTCGCAGTAGTGCTTGAGTACGGGGGATGGATCCATGATCTGGGCCTTCCTCTTTCTGAATACATCTCTATCCCCAATTTCTATGCGACCCTCAGAGCTTGTACAGATTTTCAAAGTGGATCCTGGGAGGGAAAGGTTTCCCCCACCCCTGCTATAAGCAGAGGCTATCCTGCCTTGGCGGAGGTGTAGACACCAGGCTCCGCTGACTATCGTCCCCATTGATTTCATGTGCGAGGTTGGTTCAGACAGGGTCAGATGTTTTTCTTAAAAGAAATGAATTTTGCTAAAAAGAATGATTTTGATCATACAAACAGTCTGGAAATAGGAAACAAATGGGGAACGAAAGATAAATGGAAGGTACGGAGAAGTAGATGAGGAACAAATTCCAATAATGCATTGGATGATGATTAAGTTAGTCCCTAGAAGTACTTGGGAAAGTAAGAGAGTGCATCAATTTCCCTTGAATCCTAAATAAAGCAATTCTAAACTAAGGTAAGCCCCTTCAGAAGAATGGGCAGTTTTTCTGAAGTGGTTCAGCTTCCCCACCAAAGTAAACAGGATTTGGAGAAGAAGAGGCTTTCTGCCTTCGCAGCAGAGACAATGGGTGCAGCCACAGGAGACGTTACCTTGAGCTGGGCAGCCTTTCCCCGATCTGGGCACCGCTGCCGCACGATGTAGTGGCTCATGTGCCCAGATGCTCACCGCGGTTCACCTACTCCTCATGTTCTCGGAAAAGGGCTGAGGGATGCACGGCGTAGCAGCCTTACCCAAAGAGAGGCAAGGCTGCCCAGCTCAAGATAGGGCGTTGCCATTCGTGGGCCTGGTCCCTGTCTGCCCCTCCCCATGAGGAGGTTTGCTATAAGGCTTTGAGTGGCAGGTGCTAGCGCCAGTCTCATGTGGCCACATCGCAGTCGGGGCAGGAGAGTGGATGGGCCAGGGAAGGGGGGTGTGGGGGCGGGGCTTGGCGCCTCCATGTGTAGCCAGCGCCTCGGCCCGCCGCAGGGCATTTCGGAATAGTCGACAGCGGCCCACCCAGTTTCCCCGCAGGGTAGGGAGAACCATCTGCCTTGTTCTCCGTGGTGGCCTCGAAGCATGGCTGCTGCGACTGCCTCCTCTCGGGTGCACGGGGGCTCATGTGGCTTCACTCTCTGTGTCGGGACACAGTCTAGGGGTGATGAGCTTTGCAGCTAACTAGCTTTCAATTTTAGAGCAGTTTTATAGACCTCGTCGTTACCGGATTCCTGTTTATGATAGCCCCTATAATTACTTAGGAAGCTCAGTGTTTGATTATAATTTCAGCTACGTCTCCAACAAGGTAAACCTCTCTTTTATCCAGTCAGTTTCTCAGCATCCGTTTCACCTTTCCCCGAATTTCACCTGCTGGTCTGACTATACACTTGACGTCTCCTCTACGTCTGCCTACCAGCCTAACTACTCCTTCCTCATGATGTGAAACTAGCAGTCTCAAGTGAACCAACTCGCGCTCCCTTTCTGGCCTCCAAGCCAAGCTGTTTTGCATCCTAAGCAAGCAGCCGTAAAATTAGCGGTAGGCCTTATACATAGCCTACAGAGGGGGTCGGTCTCTGAGTCTTGAGGTTCCTTACAATTCTATGATTCTGAATATTGGATTGGTATCCAATCTTCTATCTCTCGGGAGATAGAAGATTGGATGTGCAAACCCGGATGAGGATAATGATGATTAAGTCTCATGTTTGTATTCCCAACAGCGAGAAAATAGGTGGAAAATATTGGGTTGATTCTGTTCCACTCCAAAGGAAGGGGTGGTTCCTGAACTAAAAGATGCCTCGAGCACAGAAGTTTCCAGTCTGTGGGTCGGGATCATGGAGTTAGAGACCATGGGCGTTTTCAGACAAGACACTCTTCACCCACCTCTCACCCATTATACAGGTTGCAGGGCTGCAGTGTTGCCCTATAGGTGCCCTGCAACCTGTATAATGAGTGAGAGGTGGGTGGGTAGTGTCCTGTCTGAAAATGCCCTATGTCATCAAACAGGCAGGACTGATGTTTTATATACTCTGCCTACTCTGTCTAGCCCCCTTTATTGTTGGGAGGGGGTGGGGTAATCTCAAAATGAGATCCCACTGCCAAAAAGCTTGGGACTCCCATATCTAGCAAGAATTAACTGGTCACCGATGCTTCCAATAGATAAATGAGGCGTGACTTCCCTTTGCTAAATCCATGTTGACTCAAGAGATAATGTTGATGTAGCTATTGGATGTAGGGTTGCTTAACTACCTCCCTTGAGGGGTACACATGGGGTAGGGCCATGGGTGGCAGGGCACAGGTGTTGTCATGCCCCTTTCTGACATAACCCGTTACGCAGCACTGGGACATCACAATGCTCTGAAGTGGCAAAGGTGAAGCCACGCCTCTCTCCAATGTAATGGAGTATCACGAGGCGGGCCCACGTCGGGACGTTGGCTGTAGAGTCTCTATGGCCTGTTCCCTTTCTGACGTGGCTGCCCCCTGCTGCCCTGAAGGTGCAATTTCTCTCTGGCTGACCCAAAGAAATTGGGACTTGGGGTGAAAACTCAAGAATAAGTGTCAGCTTTGATTGAATTGGCATTAATTGGTATCTGGACTTTCTTGGAGGTCTTGGGACAAAAATCGCAGCTCAAGTTTATCTTATTTTAAGGCTTAAATAGCCCCTCCTGGTATGTTCACTCCGGAGACAATGAGCAGCAACTTTAAAAAGTAACCATTCCCCTTCCGCGCCCTGTAGCTAAATGGAAAGTAGCACTGTGTGGTTAAGAATCCTCTGTCTGGCTTGTCAGCCATGTGGATCTGCACAGCATAAAGATTAAGAAATTCAAAGAGTCCAGTGCTCCATGTCCCCCAATATTCTGTCTGTGACAGTGGCCAGCACAGCGAGGGCAGTGGCAGAGGAGGAGTGAAGTTCCCTGGTGGGCATGTCGTGGAAGACGAGTCCAGAAAGACAGGGAGGAAACAAGGCCTTGAAAATTCTTGAGGTGGAGACAAGGAGTTTGTGCTGGATCCGAAGGGGGAAACCAGTGGAAGGTGCAGAGGAAGGGCTGAACGCAATGAAGGTGGATGACCTTGGCAGCAGAGTATGGATTAGAAATGAGAGGGTCAAGGCAAGAGCGGGGGAGGCCGGTAAGAAGAGGTTGACAGTCGAGGAGAGACATGCCAAGGGTTTTGACAGTGGGCACGGTAAGGAAGGAAGTGAATTTTAGCAATGTTCTGCAGAGAGAATCAGCAGGCCTGGATTTGAGGTGCAAAAGAGAGGGAGGAGTCAAAGATGATTCTCGGGCTACGGGCCTGAGGGACAGGCTGGATGGTGATGCCATCGATGAAACCGAGAGGGGAGGAGAAGGTTTCTGGGGTGGTGGGGGGAGGGAGATGGAACATGCAGTCTTGCTTGTCTTAAGCTTGAGCTGCCGATGAGTCATCCAAGCAGAAATGCCACGCCAACATTGTGATGTTGCAATACTCTGAAGGGGGTGTGCCCAAGCTGGAAAGGGGTAGAGAGTTTTGGCTCGTCCCACCCACTTTTCAGCCAGTGGTACTTCGGGGAAGATGACCACCCTACCATCAGACCGTCTCTCTTCTCGGTTTCTCCGAGACTTCCTTACAGCTTGCTCTCTTTGCGATCGTGGCTGGCATGAATCCTTCAGCCTGTTTCTTCTCAGTACAATGTTTGCCAGGATGGAAGGCACTGGCTTTTCATAACATTAGTTCCCCAACCGCTCAAATCCTGGAGTATGTACTCTTCGGGTGTCTCTGCATGTTGCAGTACCACGGGACAAACGTGCTCTGTGGTTTCTGTGATGTAATCCCAAGGCGGAGCAGCATGACCAATCATTTAAGGTGGTTCCTGGGTTTTTTTTCTTCCACCCAATAGGCCCCCTCCACCGGCGGGGAGGCGGGAGCACATTGGGTGACAGAATTAATGGGCAGCAAGCCCCACTAGTTTAGTTGACAAGTGGCTAGCTTCCTTTGTGAACGCTTGCCCCTGTGTTAAGTGGCTAGAACAGAAGCCAGTGTTGGTTGTAGAGACACCTTTTCGTAGGAGGGATATAGCTCGAGGGCAGGGGTGGGAAAACACACACACACACACACACACACACACACACACACACACAGTCGATCCCTACCCCTGCAGCACTCTACGTGCCCGAACACGCTCCTCCCCATAGGGTGTGACCTTTGACCTGGAAGTGCTTCATGTACCGTTGTGAATGGGAGTTTGGAGGAGCTGCTGGGGGCCATTTGGCAACCGGCCGTGGGTCAGAATGTCCCCACTCCTGTTCTAGGGCTAGCTCCCCTACTTGGCTTTAAATACTGTTTGATTTTTGAGCTTTTTGTGCTTGGGACCAAGGTTGCTGGAGGCTCCCGCTCCAGGGCAGACACTGTTGCTGTCCGTGAGGCGTCCTTGGCCCTGACCCAGAGACACCTGGGCTTTCCTTTTCATGAGCTGGTGTTTTTGCTGGCTGGACAGGACCTGCCAACTAGGCCACTCTTCACTGCTTGTCGCATGTCTGGCTTTTCTCTGTTTTGCCGAGTGCCTCGCGCAGAGGAGCAATTTTAGTCCGAGCTAGAGCACAGTCCACCCTATTGATCTCAGCCTGGATTCTGCTCCTAGCCTTGCGTAGAGCAATGTAACGGGGTAGAGTCCCTGTGGGCCACTGGCCCTTTAAGGAGGTGCATCTTAGGACTGTAACGAAGATGCATCTCGACGCCTGATAGAGGCATGACTGTGACTGGGTGTGGCCACGCCAGCCCAGGGTTAAAAGCCTGAGCCAGGATCAGAGAGGGGCGAGGGGGGGAGAGAGTTTTGAGACAGGCGCTCAGGTGGGGCTCTGTCTCCAGACAAGCAGGCTCAGAGGGATTGCTTGAGCTGGAGAATTGCTGGGTTCCAGGAGGGATTGTGCCTGACGCAGGAAACTCGGAGAAACGGTGGAGATTGTATATGATACCTCTGGCCTGAGGAGGGATTGCCTATGATGGAGGGTTAACACTGAAACTGGTCACAATGTCACTCTATAAATGTATGGTGCGACGGCACCTTGAATATTGCGTGCAGTTCTGGTTGCTCCATCTCAAGGAAGATATAGTTGAAATATAAAAGATCCAGAGAAGGGCAACAAAAATGATGGGTATGGAACGGCTCCCCTACGAAGAGAGGCTAGATAGGTTGGGGCTCTTCAGCTTGGAGAAGAGATGACCGAGAGGGGATAGGCTAGAAGTTGATAAAATCACGAGTGGCGTGGCACACGTTAATCGGGAGCGGTTATTTACCCTGTCGGATAGTACTAATGCTTGGGGGACGCTCCATGAAACTAACAGGTAGAACTAAAACAAATGAAAAGCGATATATTTTCACTCAACGCACAATTAAGGTGTGGAATTCGTTGCCAGAAGACGCGGTCGAGGCCCGTAGCGTAACTGGGTCTAAGAAATGGTTGGACAAGTTTCTAGAGAGGATAGGTCCATTAGTAGCTATTAGCCAGGTAGGTTTTGGGGAATGGAACTTCTTCCTGTCGGTAGCTGTGCGTGAACAGCAGGGAATGGATTGCCCCAAAGTGACTTGCTGGGTACTTCTCCAAGCGACTGGAATTGGCCACTGTCAGAGACGGGATGCTGGGCTCGATGGACCATTGGTCTGACCCAGGATGGCACTTCTTATGTTACGTTCTTACGTTCATTCTGTTTGGGTTTGTTTTTTTTATGGCCGCTGCACGCTGAGCTGAGGAGTTCAATGTATTGTTGGCGCTTGCGCTAATTTTCCTGGAGGGAAAAGGTTCCCTACCCCTGCCTTAACCGGCCAGGTTCCAACTTAGAGCCTTCCCTGCAAGCCGAGATTGTTGGGCCGGGTCACCAAGCAAGATGAGAGTGTGGAGGAAGCCGGCGAGGAAGTGGGCTGTTTTGAAAAGTGTAATTAGCTATGGCTCCTCCGGCTGTTGCGAGCTCGTCCTGTTGCAGCTTGTGTGACGGGACGAGCGAAAGTTGCAGTCGGCCTGGCTGGAGGGAAACTGTCCTTGGCGCAGGGAAACTAGGCGTGGGAACCTTTGGGAAATGCCATGAATGGCAGCAGAAGTGGGGCTAGATTGGAATGGGCTCTGGTGCAGACCCCACCCCCGACTCGTCTCCCAGCCCACCGCTGCACCGGGAAGGGTGAGTCCACCGGGGCTCGTGGACCGTGCCTTCCTAATAAAAAATATTTTTAAAAAATAATTTATATATACTGTGCCCCTCCACCGGATGGCCCTCAGGAGCACGTTGCAGCACTTAAAATACAATAAAACACAATATAAAATCAATTTTAAAATGGGGTGTAGGGGGAGGGAAATACATGAAGGGGAGGAACCAGCAGGGCCTCCGCTAAAAGCGCCTAGAAAACCAAGTTTTCAGGTGCTTTTTGAAGGTGAGGAGGGAGGCACTAAGATGAACATCTAGAGGGAGCAGATTCTACGCTGAGGGGCTACCACAGAAAAGGCCTGTTTACCCACTGACTTAAGGCACGATGGCGGGATCCCCAGACAGAAGACGTAGGTAGCCAGTAGGGTGAGGTTCCAGGAGCAGGACTTTAATATGGCCGGGACCTATGCCATTCAGGGCCTTAAAAACCAGCTGCGCAATTTTAAATTCAGTCTGTCGCTCCAGAGGCAGCCAATGCAGAGAACGCAGGGCGGGCGTCATAGGATCACCGCTGCCCAAACCAGTAAGCAGCCACCCTGCCGCGTTCTGAACAAGCTGCAAGCGACGAAGCAGCATTGCTGGAGGCCCATAGAAGAGGGAATTACGAAAATCAAGCCTTGGGGCCAGCGGGGGAATGGGCCACTGTGGCAAGGTCGGCCTGGGAGAAGTTTACGCTGGAAAAAGCGTTTTCGAACCACGTCCGATACCTGAGTTTTCATGGATGGAGCATGGTCGAGAATGATGCCCAAGTCCCTGACCTCCACCCAGACCCCCCCTCCCCCGCAACATGCAGGGTTCTTGAATGGCAGGGAAAGTGCAGGTGTCAAATGTCCAGCTTTTTGTGTGGGTGCCTAGATTTTGTCCCTTTCTGCTATGTCCGTTTGCTAGGGGTGCTTCCTGCTCAAGGAGTGTGGGCCTGTAGCAGTGAAGAGCCTCGCGTGGGGTGAACCAGCCAACGCAGTGGGGCACGGAGGAAGAGTCGACCGATCGACCCAGGCGGACTCTTAGAGGCTCGTCATCCTAGCCCCCTCCCAATACGACCGAAAGCTTCCCCATAGAGAGAAGGGTGGGATCGGCTCTGCCTACTAGTGCTCTGTGAGAGTTAGGGGGAATGGGAAGAGCACGCCTTCCAAGGCTGAATGGTGGTAAATATCCCTGTGGAAGAGGGAGATCTCCAGGTCTAGAGGTAGGGTTGTCACCTTTGGTCACTTTTTTACCTGACACTTCCATTCTGGCCTATGGGAGTGTCAAGGGGCAATGCCTATATCTAGAGGGAGCAGGAGCGGTGAGTAGAGGAAGCAGAGACTCTGTCAAACAGCCACAGGGCAACCCATTCAGCAAGCGTGTGTACCTCAAGCAAGCTGCCCATGGCAGCGTTTGATGCAACTTATTCCAGAGCAAAGCAAATTGCCCCTGCTCTTGAACGGGTCCAATGTGTGAACGTCCTGCCCCTGAGCAAAATGCCACTCATTCCGGAGCTACTTGTCACAGCCACTCCAGAGTGACAATCTATGGCCACTTTCAGACATGTCCCCCTCTCTCCCCGCATATTCTGGCTGCAGGGGGTGGGGGTGCAGCCAGGATATGCATGGGGATCAGCCAGTCTGAAAGCCCCCCCCCGGTGTGGCTTTGCCGGCAGAGACGTGCTGGGATGCAGAGCGGGAAATCAAGCTCCTCATCCATGCACACGTCTGCCGGCAAAACCGCACGCGGGGGGCTCTCAGACCGGCCAATCCCCGCGCATATTCTGGTCGTGCATTCCCCCCGCAGCCAGAATATGGGGGGGGGGGGGCGCATGTCTGAAAGTGGTCTCTGTTACAGTTTGCTCTGGAGCAGAGCATCTACATGAGCAGCAACTGGGTTTCAGTGACCAGCAGGGGCAAATTGCTCCACAGCAAATATTACAGAGACCTGAAGACTTTGTCACGCCTCCTAGAGGCCATATGTTTCTAAAAAGAAAATGGCCATTTTTGCTAAACACTGCAATTTTTGTTATATATTTGTAGAGGGAAAACTTTGCCCCAAAAGGGGAAATTTTGACCCTCTGGCAGGGAAATAAAGGGTCTGGAAAGCAAGTCTTACAAGGAAAGGTTGAAGGAACTGGGTATGGTTGGCCCTAGCAAAAAAGAGATTAAGGGGAGACAGGATAGTCGTCTTCAGATATCGAAATGGATGCCACCCAAAACATGGCAAGGAATTGTTCTTCATTGCTCTGGAGGGCAGGATTTGAAATAATGGCCTCAAATCACAGGAAGGTAGACTTCGGTTAGATAGCAGGAAAAAACTCCTACCAGTAAGAGCCGCGGAGCAATGAGACAAGTTGTCTGGGGCGGTTGTAGGCTCTCCATCACTGGAGGGTGTTTTTTAAAAAAACGGCTGGAGAGGCATCTGTCATGGATGTTGTAGCTGTTGTCACCCTACCAGGGGTTGAACTAGATGACTCTTGAGGTCTCTTCCAACTCTGACATTCTGCGATTATATGAAATTCAGAATCTGGCAACACGGAGTGGAAGAGCCAAGGCCTCCTTACCCATCCTCTCTTGAAAGCCCTTCAGCCTGGTTTTGCTGGCAAATCTAGATAAACCGGCTAGGCTGAGTCGGGATGAATAAACCCAGCTCCCTTCTTCCCTCCCCCACCCCTCCAAAGAAGCTGCTTTGCATTGCTGAGATGCCAACCAGATTGCAGCAGGTCGCCGGCCGGCCGTCTGGCTCCCTTCCTCAGGCTTACGGGTTTCAGGTTTGGGTAGCGTGGAGTTCAGAGGGAGCGTGTTCTGGACTCCCTAGGCGGAAGCAAGCTTGTGAGGGGGGAGGTGCCTGTGTGCCCTGCAAACTGGTTAGTCCCGGAGGTGCCGTTATAGAGCCTGCCTTTCTTGTTTTAACCATTGTTTGGTCAAACTCTGACCTCTGCCAGGCTAGAATACTTCTCTGGAGAGCTGCTTGTTAAGTAACTGACGGCCCTCCGGCAAAAGGAAACCTGGAGGGGGTGGGGCAAAGGGGTGGCCATGCCCCCTTTCTGACATGGCCACGCCCCCTTTCTGACATGGCCACCCCCTTGTAGAGCATTGTGAGGGGTCATGATCAGAAAGGGAGTGGGTCTATGGCCTCCTGCCTTTTTGACATGGCTGCTGGACCCAGCCTGAGGCAGGGACAGGCAAATCTGTCACCCGGGGCCTCATGGAAAGCAGTGCCCAGCACTTCCCACTGGGCCTTCCTCTTGCTGGCAGCGGTGGAGCTGGGCCCATGGAGGCTGCTCAGAGCTGGAAGCAGTGGCAGGAGCTGCAACGGGGGTGATGTCCCCTCCCCCACAAACACACCCACCCTGATGGGGGTGGGGGTGTCTGGGGGTGGCAGGCAGAGTGGCTTGGGGAGCAGGTGGGGACGGTGTCACTCCCGCTTCTGAGGGCGTCTCTCTTCCCCTTGCTGTCCTCAGCAGGTGCTTTCCCCGAGACCCTCCCACCCCCACGTGGCACTGGTGGTGGGAATCCCCTGCTGTGGGGGCAGGGCCAAGAGCGGGGGTGGTGCCTCCCCACCCCTATGATGCTTCCAGGGGAGAGACGAGTGCCACGCTGCTGCACCTCCTGCCCGCTGATTTCAGCCCTATCTCAGACGCTTTTCTAAGGCCCCAGCTAGGAGGCTTCCCCCAAATTCCTGATTCTCTAGGTTAGCCGGAGAAATCGGACTTTGCCCCAGAAATCCCGAGTCAAGACAGGAGTCTCCAGGTGAAATGCAGAGATACGGCAACCCTAGACACGAGAGATAAGGAGCTGCCTAACTGAGGCTGCTTTCAGACGCCCCCCCACCCCCCAAAAAAAACCCCCACACATTCTGGCTGTGGGAGGGAATGCGCAGCCAGGATATGTGCAGGGATCGACCAGTCTGAAAGCCCCCCCGCACGGCTTTGCTGGCAGACACTCGCAGGGATGCAGACAGAGCAGGAAATCCAACTCTGCATCCCTGCGTGTGTCTGCCGGCAAAGCCGTGCACGGGGGATTCAGACCGACCGATCCCCACGCATATCCTGGCTGCGCATTCCCTCCCACAGCCAGAATATGCGCGGGGGCAGGAGGTCTGAAAGCAAGTCTCTATCTTAGCCAAGTATTGTCACACCCTGACACGGCAGCAGGGTTTCAAATCCGGGTCTCCGGCAGAGGCCTCACGTGCTCTACCATCTGAGCCACGGCCCACTCCATGTTGCTTCTAGAAATATGGAGAGCACCAGAGGAGGGACACCTGCACATTGGCAGCCCTGTTTGCCGAGGCCAAGACAAACTGCACTTGTCCAAGTGAACTTTTTATACAGCGAGTGATGGAGAGAGAATTCTTCTTGGTTCATCTCCAGGCCTGGATGAGTCACTTGATCAGGCTGCTTGGACCTCCCTAGTGACTCCGGAGCCAGCTGCCTTGTTCCAAAAGCATCTCTTTATTGCCCTACCCCACAATAGCTGACCCAGCTGAGTAACCGGCAGACCTGCTGGAATGGGCTTTCCCTCGGTGGGGGTGGGGGGTGTTCTTAGCTGACCCAGTTGAGTAACCGGCAGAGCTGCTGGAGTGGGCTTTCCCTCGGTGGTGGTGGTGGTGTGTTCTTAGCTGGCCCGGCTGCGTAACTGGTAGAGCTGCTGGAATGGGCTTTCCCTCGGTGGGGGTGGGGGGTGTTCTTAGCTGACCCAGTTGAGTAACCGGCAGAGCTGCTGGAGTGGGCTCTCCCTCGGGGGCGGGTGGTCTTCGCTTGAGAGGAGGTTTTTTGTTTCTAATATGCTAAGCTGGAAAAACAGGTCTCCACATGAGCCCAGAAATCTATAAATATTTAATTCTGGGAAACAATATCCCGTCCTGCCCAGGTTCTGAGAAACAAGGGGCCCTGGATAATTTGCTTTCCTAAGAGGAGAAGAAGACTGCAGACTTATTCTGTTGTCATTCCGATGCACTGTATTGAGGGCCCTCCAGAGTTTCTGTACTCTGGTCCTTATTCCAGGTGTTCTCCAAAAAATTTTCGGGTGACCCCCATTTTCTCGTGCAACCCCCACCATTCGCCATCTCTGCTCCTGTACCCGGGCTGCTGAACGCCTCTGGCGCAAATCCCACTACCATGCTTACCTCCTCCACTTCAAATTCTGGCTCTCCTCACTCAGCTCTGCTATCTCCCTCGCTAGACAGCAGTACTATGCCTCCCACATTGAGTTCTGCTCCCGGGACCCTCGTCACCTTTTGACTCCCTTCTCATACCCACGTCCTCCTCCTCCCTCTTTTCTCTCCACTCAGGATCTTGCTCTCTTTTTCTCCTCTAAAGTTGACAAGATCCGCCTGGATATCACTTCCAAGTCCTCTCCCCCTACCACTCTCCCTCCTCCCCCTACCTCTCTCCTGTCCTCCTACCTTCCGCCTGCCTCGAGGAAATCTCCTCCCTGCTCTCCCCCTCCAACCCCTCCACTTGCCCTCTGGACCCCATTCCTTCCCGCCTCCTGACCTCCATTGCTTCCACCATCGCCCCTCCCCTCCTGTACATCATCAACCTCTCCCTCTGTACCGGTGCCTTCTCCTCTGCCTTTAAACACGTCACTGTCTGCCCCATCCTCAAAAAGTCCACTCTAGATCCCTCTGAACCCTCTAATTACCATCCTGTCTCGCTCCTTCCTTTTGCTTCCAAACTCCTTGAATGGGTTGTCTACTCCCGTTACCTCAACATTCTCTCCGCCAACTCCTCCTTTGACCCCCTCCAATCTGGCTTCCGCCCCTTTCACTCCACTGAAATCGCTCTGGCTAAGATCACCAAGACCTTGTTGTGGTCAGAGTCATCACAAAACAAATAATGTACTTGGACTGGAAGGTGGTAATCAGGTACGGCATGCGGGGACCACACGGGAAAAGCCCCAACCGCATAAATACAACATGCAGATGACAGAACTGAGGGTCTGTTCGATAAATGTAAACTGCCTAAACAGCCCCATGAAACGCAGGAAATTATGGCAGTTTGTGGGGCAGAGAGGTATAGACATCCTTGCTGTGCAGGAAACGCACCTCCTCAATAGAGACAACCTTAGGATAAAAAATAAAAAGTTTGGCGAGATCTTTTTTGCGAATGCAAAGCAAAAAAAGACGGGAGTCTTCCTAGCAGTATCCAACTCCTGGAACTTCACTCTCCAGAAAAAAATAAGTGACAAGGAGGGTAGATATTTAATCGTTGTGGGAGACATTCGGGGATGTACATACACATTTGCGTGCGTGTATGCCCCGAATAAAAATACGTACGCATACTTTAAAGATACGATACCCATCATTAGGAAGGAAAAGAGGGGCAAATTTGTTGTATGTGGTGATTTCAACGCTCCTCTATCACTGCTGGACAAATCTTAACGCCACGTCACTTAAAAAGAACTATAAAAAAATACTACAATTGATTGAACAGGAATACTTAGTGAGTGTGTGCCTGTGTGGCATACCCAACACCCCACACGGAGGGAATACTCATTTTATTCTAATAAACATCTGACTTAGTCTCTAATAGACCATATACTGATTGAAAAGGGGGAATACAGATCGGATTTTCATAGTCTAATACTGCAGACTACATTCACAGACCACAACGCAATTTGGTGTAATTTAGGACGGAAAGTGGGCAACAAAGAGACAGGGGGCCTGTTGGAAACTAAATTAATCAATCTTACTAGACCCAATCATTGAAGAGCAAATACAGAAGGAGATTGGGGACTACTTTAAAAACCATGCACAAACAGGGGTCTCCCCGCTTATTGTGTGGGATGCGATGAAAGCCGTTATTCGGGGTTCATACATTGCAGCTGCAGCTTATAAATGGAAGAAAAAAGGTAGAGAGGTTAAGGAACTTCAACTAAAATTTGCGTTGGGTGAATCTTGACGAATGCCCCGCTTCCGATGGAAGCAGAACTCGCCAAGATTTCTTGTTTCAGGACTATTCCTTCTTTCCCAACTCTCCCATCTAGCTCAGGATTTAGTTTTCCAGTACAAGATACTCTACTGCCCCAAGATTGGAAAACAGATTAAAAAATAAATAAATTACCTGTTGGCTTAATTTTGCATCCTTTACAGGTGATTTCCATTATCTTGGCTTGCTTACGGCTTCTTTTAAGGCCTGTGGGCTTAAGTTGGCAAGGCAGACGGAAAGTGAGAGACTAGAAGTTAGATTAGCCACTGTCTGTTGTGGGGATGAGTGGTGTGTTGGTGTTTGCATGTGCTTCCCTTGTCTGTTGTTTTTGTTGTTAGATTGGATGCTCTTTGGGCCAGAGACCATATTGCTGTGTGTGTGTGTGTGTGTGTGTGTGTGTGTGTATACAGCGTCTGCGCCTTGATTGGGGCTTGCAGGCACAAGCGCAGGGGGTGTGAGGAAACCTTTCCACCTCCCCATGGGTGACTCCAAAAATGATTACAAACTCCCAACGGCTGGGTAAGAAGTTGGGGGCAGGGATGGTCTGGATTGGAGAGGAAAGGAAGGGTTGAGATCATGGGTCCATGCTATGGGTGCATCCCCTAATCTCGTGTGCATGCCCTCCTGTCTGCTTCCTTCCCATGAATGCATTCTATCAGTCCTTGGGCCAGATCCAGGAATTGACAAGGGGCCAAATAATGCTCCCCCTCCCCCCCCCCCTGCTACGGACAGGGTTTAGCCCAACCACGCCTCCACTAGCGTAATAAATCATTTTCAGGTAGGAAAGTGGGACAGCAAACGTATGTAGCTTGTGGAGAGGTGGGGAACCTTTCTCCTTGCCCAGGACCAGATCCATACCCCTGCAGGGCTCCGTAGGCTAGAAGAAAGGGCGTGGCCACCTGCGTGGGGGGCGTGGCTACCAGACCGGAAGCAATTCAACAGTCGGTAAGCCGCGTGCGGACAGTGGGCTGCTGTGCACAGGGGAAGCCTCTGGAGGCAGGAGGGCAGGCAGCCGTGGCTTGGAGCTTCCTCAACCCTGTTGTAGAGAGTATTATAAACTCTTATGTTCCGTCGTGGTCCCTTAAGCCCTATCCTTGCGTGCATGCCCTCATCTCTGCTCTGTTATCCCGAGCTCAGTCTTGTAAGTGCTTGGGGGTAGGAACTGGATCCAAGGGGCCAAATCCAGGAACTGGGAAGGGGTCAAATGAAAACTAGCTGCAGGCCGCCCCTGGGCCTGGGGTATCCCATCTGTGTATTACGGGGCTAGGAGATTCTTATTTGCGTTTTTTTCTGTGCGGTTTTTGAACATATTCTATATTGTAACCTTGCTCTGATCCTTAAGAGAAGGGCAGGATTAAAACAAAAAAAAATGTGAAGACGTCAATAATAAATATTTTGCCCGGCACAAGCTGATTTAAGATGCATTCCGTGCCGGCGGTCTTGTCCAACGACGCCGTTGCTGCATTAGCGCGACTGGGACGCAGTCAACTTGTATGATCACTGCAGCCTCGCTTGTCTATCTTAACGGGTTTCCCTAATGAAAACAGCACCGTTTCCTCCAATCGGAAGGCACCAGCGAGGCTGGGGTGGCAGGCAGGGCTGGGGAGTGGTTGAACCTTGGGCCCCCCCCTCCCCCTGCAGTCGGATGGGTGGGGGACGAAGGGGATGCAGTTTCACTCTGTCGCAGTAAGAACCACAAGTCCTTAGCGGCTCGGCTTCTCACACAGAGCAACTGTTCAGCAGTGTCAGTGGCTTCTCTGGGAGCGAGGGGGTGGGGGCGACCTTGGATGGCACAGAAATAATGCAAGGCACTGCCAGGGCTTGGCTAGAACCGGGCTTTCCGCTGCTGTCACTGCTGGTAGCAATTATTATTCGCAGGCCCTAGAGGGATGAAAGGCAGGGCTTTGAGCTGTGAAGATTAACTCCCTCGCAGAAGGGATGATGATGCGGGGGCATGTAGGGACACGGGATGGGAGTCAGCATCTTTTAATTTATTTATTTTTTACACCTGGCTGGGATTCTTTCATCTGTAGCTGTTATGGGGTGGAATGAATGGGGTGCGCAGAGGAGGGCAGCAAAGATGAGGAGAAGCGCAGAACAGCTTCTGTACGAGGAGAGGCTCCGTAGGCTTGGGCTGTTCAGCTGGGAGAAGAGATGCCCACGAGGGGATGAGAGAGAAGCTTACAAAATCACGATGGGTTTGGCGCAAGTAAATAGGGAGTGGTTATTTTCCCTTGCCCAAAATAATAAAATGGGGTGGGGAGACACCTTATGAAATTAACTGGCAGTGGATTTAAAACATTATTTATTATTTATGTATTTATTTATGTAGTGCTGGCAATGTGCAGAGTGCCGAACAGTCATGATTAGAGAGGAGTCCCTGCCCCAAGGGACTTACAATCTAGGATGAATGGGAACGGGGGGAACATAGGAGGGGAAACAGACGTTCCCATTTTACAGATAGGGAACTGAGGCTCACAGAGTGGCTTAGCCAAGGCTACTCAGTGAGTTCACAACTAAGATAGGATTTGAATCCTGGTGTCCCAGGAATAAAAAGGCAGTATTCCTCCCCCCGCAACAACACAGTTAGCCTGTGAAATTCATTGCCAGAGGATGTTGTGAAGGTCGACCACAAAACTCAGTTTAAAAAAAAAGAAATTTTAAAAAATGGGATGCATTTTTAGAAATTTTAAATCCATTAATGGGGATTAGATGGTAAGGGAATGAGGCCCAAACGTGGCAGTGACACCCCCCCACCCCCACCCCGGCTGTCTGTTCCACTGTCAAACAGCTCTTACTGTTAGGAATTTCTTCTAAGGTTTAACCGAAATCTGCTTTCTTGTAGTTTGAGCCCATTGGTTAATTTGGTTTTGAACATTATGCCCAACCAAACAAAATTTGTCTTGGTTTTGAATTAAGCCACTTCTAAAATAATAATAATAATAATAATAATTTTTAAATGACCTGAATTTGAAGCAATTGAACTAGGTGTCAAAAGTACTTCAACTGAAGTCAAAGGGCAAGGATCGAAATCGGAATATTTGTTAAGGGAATCACTGACTTGGTTTAGGTTTGCAAATCTGAAAAATGCTGCTCGCCTCAGCTTTGGTTTTTTTACTGGGCATCGCCTCCTGCAGCATCTATCCTAGAACAGTTCCTTCGAGGCCACTCCCATGATTCTCTTGGGAGAATTTGCTGGCAAAATCTCATTTCTTTAATACAGAGTTAAGGGTTGTTAACGGACATGATGCTGGACCGGTTGGGTCTGCTTTGGCCTGAAGGGACCAGCGTCATGTCTGTACGTTTGCTCGGGGCCCGCCAGATGTGGGCCCAGAACAAACCGCACCCAGGGTGGCGACTGTGCCCAGTTTAAAACTGCCCCACAGTCCAGGCCCAGCTGGGCAGAAGTGGGCGGAACCAGGTGGGAACATCTGTTCCCGGCCCTGGCTCCTTCCGGTAGGCAGCAGGGGTGGGTGTGTTGCCATGGCTGCCCGTCATGGCGGGGAGGCAGGGTGATGCTGGGAATGCAGTGACATGGTTGGTCGACAGGATGTCACCCCCTCCCCCGCGGGGGATGACTGGAGCTTGCTGGTTAAGGTCCCCCAAAACCCAGGATAGATTCACACAAACCGCTAAATCAGTAGGAGTTGAAGGTATCAATCTGCTACGGCAGAGTTGCTGGTAATGTTTGCCTCCTGGGGGCCACATGGAAAATTAGTACGAACTCTGAGGGCCGCAAAGAAGTTGGAAGTTGGGGTTGGGGGTGGGTGCGCAATTGGTCACGTCCTGGGCTGCATCATAGCCTCGTCTCTGCTTCTTTCCCCCAAGCTTAATCTTTCAGTACTTGGGAGTAGGAACCTGGAGGGCCAAATTAAAAACTAGCTGCAGGTTGCATTTGGCCCCCCAGGCCTGAGGCTTCTCACTCCTGTGCTACAAAACAATCAGGAGCAGATAATCCCCATCACTTTCTAAACTGAATTACCTTGTAATGGGAAGCCTTTCTGGCATTGGTTGGTGAACACAGTGTACAAATCAATCCTAGGCTGTAGCACAAAGTGTGTCTCCTGCTGAGAACTCGAGGGAATTCATCCCAGAATGCTTGGCGGGCAAGGCATGAAGGGGGAGGTGCACTTCATCACTTGGCCAATGGGGGCAGAAGGCGGGTACTAAATCAGTTTAGCAGTGCAGTGTGAACAACATCAAAGCAAGGTATTGAAACCTGAATACTTGCTTCGACTTTGATAAATTGGCTTCGTTTTGAACGTGTGAACGTGGACCATTGTGCCCTTCCAGAATGACAAGTATGCCACTGCTTGGACCCCATAATTCCAGGCACCATCCCCTTAACCCGTAATAGCTTATCTCGACCCTCTTTCACTAAATACTATGTATCAACCAACTTACCCAGCTGTTTGCACCTCCCGCAGCATCTCTGTTTTCAAACTCCAACGTTCATAGAATTGTAGCGTTCGGAGGGACCTCAAGGGCTGTCTCATTCAGCTTCCTGTCCCAAGTCTTCTTTTTGGACCCATTCTGAAATCCTGGATCTGACCCTCTGGATCCGACCCTTTTCCCCTCACGCATTGAAGGAGTGCACTCGGGGGGGAAAAGAGTAGAGATGAGGGCATGCACTTGAGGACAGGGGATAGGTATGTGGCTTGGATCTGTGATCTGCAGTTGTGAAGTGTCACGTGCCTGAAGGAGGCCCCTCTGTGGCCCGAAAGCTTGAATTCTCTTGCCTCACGGCTAACACATCCATTCAAGGAGATTCCATGACCCCTCCAGGCAACCATTGCGCAACTGTTCTCGAAGCGCGGAAGCTTTTCCTAGTAGTTAACCAAAATCTACCTGGAAGCAATTTTAAGCCCGTTCTGCAAAACTCCTCCCTGGGTCTTGAAAGAGGACAAACGTCACCTGGACAAAAAGAGTAGGTCAATAGGGTCAGAGGGAAGGCATGACTTTCCCTGGATCCTTTGTGGCTTGGCTTTGCTGCAAAGCGTGGCTGAGGTTATTCTGGGCCAGGGGCATAGGTAGGGCATTATCCTGGGCCCATGAACCTTTGAGGCCCGCTCTCATGTGGAATGCATATACACACTGGAGTATAGTGCCCCAGCAGGGAGCCCATTCCATCTTCTGAACCAGGGCGTGTTCCCACCTAGCATATATATTCTTTGCGCTCCATAGATGCATTTTTCTCCTCTCACGTTGGCACAGAACTGTGGGTTATTTCTTGTACACTGGATATTCTTTGCCTCTCTCTGCAGTTATGATACAGGTCAAGGCCTCCTGTGGCAGCGGGGGTGGCGGAGCAGCCGCTGGACTTGCAGAGGCTGAGAGTATCTTTAGACATGACGTCAACGGGCGTTGGTGCGTTTTGACCTTGATACGAACGCCGGTTTGGTCCTGTGTTCACCACGTGGTGCTGCTTAGACACACAGCCCCTCTTGGGGCAAATCGGTGTTTTGCTCATCGCCCGATCTCAGCACACAAGCGCTGCCGCCACATTCCCCGTGTTGTGCTTGCCAACATGGCACGCGATATCATTAGACGCAACGTTGGTCGTATATTCAGCCGAAACACGCCAATTGTCCTTGTGATGCAATGGTGTTCACATCGCACGTTCAACGGGTGGCCATATTGGCATTGGGATTGTTACGGTGCTTATACACAACGGCCAAACATGTGCGTAAGGGTTTTGACACCTGATCTTTGTTATGTCGAAAGACGTCCTGAGTCTTGCCCTCAGGGGCTGCCTCTGCCCAGGGCCGGTAGGGGCCATGGTTCAGGCCCCACAGTGATGCCGGTCCTGGTAGTCTCAGGTCCACGCACTCCTGAGGCCCTGAGATAGAAACCGTCTGCAGGGCCGTCTCCTCACCTACGACTCTCGAACTCCAGGGTGGCTTCCTGTGAGGCTCTGCCCCCGCCAACCCTCTCCTTACCTATTGGGGTGGGGCAACAAGGCCCTGCAGGAAGTGGCCGAGAGTCGTACACCGGAACAGTGCCACCGCCACCTCTCCTTGCTCAAAATCCTGCTGCCCCGCCGGTGCTGCCTGTAAAGGTCCTGCCGCCAGAGCAAAGCGATCCCTTGCACCAGAGGCCTAAAAGCCTTATGGGTAGCAATGGCACAGCAAGACTCTGGGGGCGGGTTCCTTCCCTTCTCATGGGCAGGACTCGTAGGTAGGGCTGAAGTGGCAGAAGCTTTTACCATGCCGCGATTCCATTCCGCCATTTCGGAATTGCCCGCGCCACACCGCGGCTTTTCTGCCGACATTCCGCTAATTCCACCAGCATTCTGCAAATTTGGAAACTATCGGAAAAATTGCGGAATTGTCAGAAACTGTCGGAAAACTGCTGTTCCACTATTTTGTGGCACTGGCGGAATGGCAGAAGTAGCGAAAATGACATGTTTCCACTATTTGTGAAGCCTGTGGAAGTAGCGGAATGAAATTAACGGAACTGCGGAAGTAGCGGAATGAAACTAGTGGAATGAAAGTCTCTGACACACCGTACCACTAATTGCGGAAACAGCTACCGCTGTGACTTTCCGCTACAGCCCTACTCGTAGGCCCTGCTTTGTTTTCGTAAGCAAACCCCAGGTTGCCAATGGGTAAAGTGGTGGGGTTATGGAAGCCACATTTTTTATTTTCACCCTGGGCCCAGCAAATTTTAAGGCGGGTCGTGCTCCTCCCACCTGTCTGGCCTCCATTCAAGGCCTCTTTCTGTGGCAGGCAACTGCTGAAGGCCAGCACCCCAGGCCACTGATACTGGGGGCAGCTGAGGGGCAGTTTTTGGTGGTTTTATTTTGTATTTTTCTTCCTTTCTTTCCTACTCCATATCCCAAGAAAGAAAGAAAGCGTGTGGGATAGGGGATTAGATAGGTCAGGGAGGGTGGGATTGTCATACGTCCCCAGCAAGACGAAAGGGCGGATGTATGAGAATGGGTAGAGATGAGAATGTAGATGTGAGCATGCAGAGGGGGATTAGATGGGTCAGGGGAGGGTGGGTGGGAATGCCATGCGTCCCCGGTGAGAGGGAATGGGGGGAGAATCTGTATATGGGGATGGAGAGGGGGATTATTTATTATGGGGTAGTGACTTTTTTATTGATTTTACTCATGGGTTGTTTTTTCTGTCAAGGATTGCGTTGAGTTTTTCCTCTTGTAAGCTGCCCTGAGGGGATACGGCAAGGTCTTAAATAAAATTTAGGACAAGACGGTTTGTTCTGCTGCAAAAAGCCAATTGGTTTCCCCCTCCGCACAACATGAAAGGCAGTGGTGTGACTCCCTGTGTCCGTGGCCCTGGAGGTTTCTTGGGGGTGGACGCAGCAGAAAGAGGAATGCACGCACCGGCGACCGGCAGCTGCGCTTGGATTTCTGCTGAGCCAGACTTTCTTGGGCTCGCTATGCACCCCCCTTGACAAAACTTCCACCAGGTCCTAGGGCCAGTGGGATACCCTGTGCCAAGCAGCTGGCAGGCGTTCGCTGGGGCTCAGCCATCTGCGTGGTGAGGAAAAGCAGAGTCCGAGGCGGTTTGGAATCAATGCGGATTGAGTACGTGCATCTGGGTGCAGAGGATGTTTTGAAAATGGAGAAGCTGGAAATAGCCGGTTGCGCCGTTGGTGGAGGTGGGTGTAGATGGGTGTGCGCCCGTCTACACTCCCTCCCCCCCCCCGCACACGGACCGCTGTGCACACCAATCCCCCCGCGGCCCGTGTAAACAGAGCCAAAGTGGTTCAGATGATCTCTTTGATTGGACCGACTGTTGTTGGTGGAAATAAGCAAGATTTTGGGCCACACAGGGCCCTTCCTCAGGCAAAGATGAGGGATGCACCGCTGATGAACAATCCTCCCAGCATTCCTTGGGGCAGCAGTTCTCAATCTTTGTGGGCAAGATAGATTATTTATTTTATTTTAGAATTTGAACCTATTTGAATAAATCCTGCCCCCATCTGGGCTTGGATACGCAAGGCACAGCAGAGACTGAAGCAGGGGGTTGGGGAACCTCCGGTCCACTTCTGGGCCAAATGTCCCTTCTCTCTGGCTTCCTGCGCTTCCTCTGAACCTTCATTTCGTATCTCTCTTCTCCCCGCCCCCCCCTTTTAAAATTTTTCACTTCTCTTTGTCATCCCCTGTCCTTCAGCACATTCTCAGTCCCAACAGGTCCTCTTTACCCTATCTTTATTATTCCGTGCGGTACCTTGACATACAGTGCACCCTGCCCCCGCCACTGTCACCGGGGATGGGGTTTGGGGCCCTCTCTTCGTTTAGAGGCTGTCCCCCGTTTCCCACCAGACCAGCCACAACCCAGTTGCCTGTGCCCGCGTGGGTCCCCAAGTGATCAGAAAACCTTCACTGCAATCAGGGAGCTTTCAGAGGTCCGCACCCCTAGCCAAGCCTCCCTTTTATCTCCCTGCCCAGCCGTAACGCAGAGAACGTTCTCTGGCCACCTGTAGCTTGAAAGACTTTGCAGTGGGGTTGTGTTATATGAAAAAGGTTCGTCTAGGCTCTCACCTAGATAGGAGTACACCCCAAGTGAATTCCCCAAGGCCAAATAAACACACAAACACGCTAGGCTTGGTTATAAAACATATATTGAGTACGTACAAGTACAAGGCTTTTGATCAGATAGTGCAAGTCAATAAATCAAACATAAAGTCCACGCATTCTAAATCCACTGATATTCCCTGATTGTCCCTTACCCTAAGAGGTACAATACAGGTCCATCAGATGCTGTCTCGGTGTGGAAGCTGAAGACCGGGTTCAAATCTTAGTTCATAGCCAAGTCTTTAGTCCATAGTTTGCCTTCTTGCAGCAGCTACTCTCCTGAGCTGTTTACTCGTTCAAGTCCCAGATGGAAGAGAGTTAATTCTTGAAAAAGAACTTCCTTCTTCCTCCTCGCAGGAGGCCTCAGGTCACATCCTCTGTCTCCTGGCCATTGTTATTGTAACAAGGTGGCAGGGTGACCTGGCCATTGCTTGGCAACAAACTACCCACTTGCCATAACAAAGGGAACCTCTTCCCCCACTCCGGCAACTGTTTTCAGCATTCTGCTCCCACTGAGCTTACAATCTGTTAACTCTTTATATTACATTACACATATCCCCAAAATGTGTGTCCTCTCCCCCCAAATGGGTGTGTTGCCCCCATGTCCCCATGACAGCCACACACCCTCCTTCTTGTTCTAAAAGGAAGGGAGACTGGGAAGGTGGTGGAAAGTCAAAGAAGAAGCAGACGATGGGGCAGTGGATAAAAACGACTTGGATAGAAAGACAGCAAGGAAGCCAAGGGAACGTGGTGAAATAATGAGGGTCTACTAATAGGTGGGCCATGGCTCAAGTGGCAGAGCGCATGTTTTGCATGTATAAGGTCCCAAGTTCAATCCCTGGTATCTCCGATGCAGGATCTCTGGTAGCACGCCTGGTCTGAATGAGGCTTCTGCCAGGGATCCTGGAGGGCCTCAGGTAGCATGCCTGGGTGAGGTCTCTGCTGGAGACCCTGGATGGTGTCGAGTAGCACGCCTGGGTGAGGCCTCTGCCGGGGATCCTGGAGGGTCTCTGGTAGCATGCCCAGGTGAGGCCTCTGCCAGGGATCCTGCAGGGTCTCGGGTAGTACGCGCGGGTGAGACCTCTGTCAGGGATCCTGGAGGGTCTCTGGTAGCATGCCCAGATGAGGCCTCTGCCGGGGATCCTGGAGGGTCTCGGGTAGTACGCCCGGGTGAGGCCTCTGCCGGGGATCCTGGAGGGTCTCGGGTAGTACGCCCGGGTGAGGCCTCTGCCAGGGATGCTGGAGAGTCGGATTTGAAACCCTGCTGCTGTGTCAGGTTGTGACAATACTGGGCTAAGATGGACCATTGGTCTGACTCAGCTAGACAGCTCCTTATATCCTTACTACTACTAGTAGTGCTACTTATCATGTTTAAAGCACTACTAGACAGTGCTGTACAAATACACAAAACATAAAAGACAGCGTTTTCAAACGGAAACGGGCCATCCATCTGTTAGGGATATACTCTATCTTCAGATTTCCTTTCTTGGGCAGGGGGCTGGATGACCCCGGAGGTCCCTTCCAACTCTGATTCTATGACAGTCCCTGCTCCAAGGAGCTTGCAATCTCTATAAGACGTGGACACAGACAGTTCAAACCAAGGCAATAAATGAATCCTGGACTACAGGGTGCAATTTATTCAGTAACTGATTATTCTGAATAAGATCGTGCCTCACGATTGGGATCATGATTTAAAGGCGACCTCAAAGAGGTGGGTCTTTAGGCAGGACTTAACTATGGACAGGGAGGGGGCCAGGTGCACCGCCTCGGGAGGAATGTTCCAGGCATACGGTGCAGCAAGGTGAGAGGCACGGAGAGGTCACGAGAAGAGATATAGGGAGACATAAGGGAGGACAGGTGATGAGGGGCTACAGAGCGAAGACACTTGTAGGTAAGTAGAAGCTTGAACTGTATACGGAAAATTATGGGGCGCCAATGTAGTGACTTGAGGAGGGGGATTACATGTAAGTAATAGTAAGTAATAAGATTTATTGGCACAGGTTTCCACCATGGCCTACAAAAAACCCCATACAAATACAGATAAATTACCCAAGCTGCACAGCGGTAATTAAAATTAGTTAGAAATAACATAATATCCAGCAAATAATAAAATCCATAACTCAAAGTCTCTTATAGGGATACATTCAAAAGGGACCCCTATTGATAGATGAGTTGCGGATAGATAAGTAAAAAAAATTTCCAGCCCTTTCCCTTCCAATCGCAGACTTGTACAGACTGCTGGCCCTCGGCGGGCTTCCAGTTGGGGGAATCCCAGGTGGCCTACATTGGTTGCACCCCCATTTAATCGAAACCTAACTATTTTGTGCCGTTTGGCTACCAAAGTAAGAAATGTTGCCACAGACAGTAGCTCGTTGGGATTTGACAGATTGGCTAAAAAGGCGAGACGTTGCGCCCGATTAGACCCCTTGCCCTCCAACAGAGGGTTCAGCCAAGTCTCCCTCAGGTGGGCATAGTATGGGCAGATACATATTTGGTGCTCCAGTGACTCCACTTCTGACAGGAAGCATGTGCATTTTCGGTCCTGGTAAGGGACTTTAGCAAATCTGCCCTCTACCACCGCAGTTTGAGTCATGTTAAAACGAAAAAGGGTTTACTGCCGTCTCAGCTGAGAGCTGAGGCCTACTTACAGCTAGGCCTGGAGCCACCTTCCAATCCCTAAGGATAGCCTGGTCCTCCTGGATCGCTAGATCTCTGTTGGACAAGAGATCTAATACCAGCTAGAGATTGGCTGCCCAAATAGTGGAATGAAAAGCCCAATTTGTTCAACGTTACTGCAACATATCGAATCCAGGGATACGACCTGGCTCCCTCATGCTGTAGTTCCTCCCTCAGGCAAAGGGATTGTAGAGATCGGGGGGGTTAGAGGGTTTTATCTCCCCTACCTTTTTATTGTTTTATTGAGTTCCCGGGCCCTGTTTTAATACTTTGAATTGGATTTGAGAGGTTTTAATTGTTTTTAGATATATTTTATATGTATTGTTTTTATTGTTGTAAGCCGCCACAAGCTGTTTTTAGGAGGGGCGGGGTAGAAATTTAATAAATAATAATTATAATAATTACCATTGACGAGGTCTCCATCCTTTCCGTCCCCCAAGCCCGCAGTTTGGGCTTCGTCTTTGACTCACACTTCACCTTCAAACCCTATATTGACTCCGTGGCCAAATCCTGCCGCTTCTCCATCCACAACATTGCCAAGATCCACCCTTTTTTGTCTGTCTCCTCTGCCAAAACTCTCATCTACGCCCTAGTTATCTCACACCTTGACTATTGTAACCTCCTCCTCGCTGGCCTTTCCCACTCCCACCTTTCTTCCCTCATCTCTGTTCAAAACTCTGCTGCCAGGATCGGATGATTCACCTTGCCTGTCGCTTTGACCACGTGCAGCCTCTCCTCTCCTCTCTCCACTGGCTCCCTCTTCCTGAGCGTATTCTGCACAAGCTCCTCATCTTCACCGACAAAGCCCTTCACAACCTCGCTCCCCCCCCACCTCTCTGTCCTGATCTCCCTCCGAACCCCTGTTTGAGCCCTCCGCTCCTCTTCCATTCCCTCCCTCACCCTCCCATGCCTCCCCCAACCGCCTTCGTCCCTTCTCGCTCACTGCCCCTCACGCCTGGAACTCCCTCCCTGCCCTCCTCCGCCTGGCCCCACCCCCCCACACCTTCAAGTCCCTCCTCAAAACTCACCTCTTCCGCTCCACCCTTCCTAACTGCTAATCATCTCCACCCAGGATTATCCCCCACCTGTTATCTGCAAACTCCAAATTCTCTGTAACCAAGCCAAGAACGTGTACCTGAGCTCTTGCTCGACTACTGTAACGCGCTCTACGTGGGGCTTCCCTTGTTCTTGGCCCGGAGGCTGCAGCTGGTGCAGAATGCAGCGGCTCGTCTTCTTACGGGGACGGGTCGCCGGGAGCACATT
>QEPC01003143.1:1955916-1968193 GCA_003113815.1 Sphenodon punctatus | reverse complement strand
GGGCCGCGGCTGTGGAACTCCCTTCCGGAGGAAGCTCGCCTGGCCCCAAGCCTTTTGACATTTCGGCGGAACTGTAAGACCTGGCTGTTTGCCCAGGCCTTTGGGAGGGAGGGTGGGGGGGTGATTTTTAATCCCCCACCAATGTATTTATTTATTTATTATTGGACCATGCCCTGTTTTACTGTATATTTTATATTTGTATTTTAAATTGTTTTAATGATTTTATTGTTGTTAGCCGCCCCGAGCTGCATTGCAGGATGGGGCGGGATAAAAATCTATAAAATAAATAAAATAAATAAATAAAATTAATGTTGCATCCCTTGCCTCTCCCTATGTTCCCCCTTCCCTGTCTCCCCTCCCACTGTCTTTAGTTTGTAAGCTCTTGGGCAGGAACCCTGTCTATCTTACTCTTTTTGTAAAGCGCCAGGTACATCGCTGGCACTATATAAATGCTTAGAAGGCGGCGGCGGCGGCGGCGGCGGCGGCGGCGGCGGCGGCGGCTACAGTAGTCTTAAATAGGAGGTGATGAGAGCAGGGATAAAAGTTTTGGTTGTGTGTTATAGAAAGGAAGGGTTGGATTTTACTAACGTTGTAAAGCAAGAAGTGACACGTTTTAGCAGTGTTTTGATGTGAACAGAGAAGGAGGGAGCAGAGTGAAAGATGAACCCAAGGCTACTGGATGAGGGGGACACGAAGGATGACAGTGTTTTCTACAGAGAGAGGGGTGTGTGTTTAGACATAACAAAGATTGGGTGTCGAATCCCCTAAACACCATAACAATCCCAACACCAGTTTGGCCACCCGTTGAACATTCGATGTGAACACCATTGCATCACAAGGACAATTTGCGAGTTTCGGCTGAACATGTGGCCAGTGTTGTGTCTAATGATATCATGTGGCATGTTAGCAGGTACAACACAGGGAACGAGGCGGCAGCGCTTGTGTGCTGAAATTTGGTGGCGAACAAAACACTGATTTGCCCGAAAATGGCCTGTGCGTCTAAGCAGCGCCACATGGTGAACACAAGGCCGAACCGGTGTTCATATCGAGGTCAAAACGCACGTTCAGACACCTATTGATGTTATGTCTAAAGTCGCCCAGGGAGTAAGGGGCGGGGAGAAGTGGGTTTAGGAGGAAAGATAAGAACTTCCGTCTTGGCCATATTAAGTTTAAGGTGGCAGCGAGACATCCAGGGTTTCAGGCAAGCTGAGATTTGGGACTGGATATTGGTGGAGAGTTCTGGTGCAGAGAGGGAGATCTGAGACTCATCAGCATAAAGGTGGTGCTGAAAGCCATAGAAGGAGATCAGAGTACCAAGGGAGTGGGTATAGAAAGAAGAGACGAGGGCCCAGGACTGAGCCCTGGGGGACACCAGCTGAAAGAAGGCTAGCAGTGGAGGAGGACCACCATAGGATACTCTTAAATGTGCGGTCGGAGAGGTAAGAAGAGAACAAAGATAGAACGGAATCCTGAAAACCAAAGGAAGATAGTGTATCAAGGAGATAACGGTGGTCAACAGTGTCAAAAGCAGCAGATAGGTCAAGGAGGATGAGAATAGAGCTAATGGCCCCTGTCCTTGGCCGTGAAGAAGTCATTGGAGACTTTGGCAAGGGCTGTCTCCATGAAACGTACAGGGCAGAAGCCAGATTGGAGCGGATCAAGTATGGCCTGAGTTGTGAGGAAGTCGAGGCAGTGAGCATGAACTCGAGCAGTTTGGAGGCAAAGGGAAGTAAGGAAATGGGGCGATAGCTAGCAGGGCAAGCAGAGTCTAGTGAAGAGTTTTTGAGGTGTGGTGTGACCACAGCATGTTTGAAGGTTGTGGGGAAGGTTGTAGTGGAAAGTGATAGACTGAGGATATGACAGATGGAGGGCATGACAGCAGAGGAGATGGTACCAAGGAGGTGGTTGGGAATTGGGCCAGAAGAGCAAGTAGTAAGTTTGGAGGAGTTGAGAAGGTGAGCAATTTCCTCCTTCTTTACGCCCGAGAAGTAAAAGAGGATGGCAGGAGCTACTGGAAAAGGAGGAAAAGGAGCAGAGGGAGGTGGAAGGGGTGTAATGGAGAGCTCAAGGCAGATCTTGTGGATCTTGTCAAAGAAGACGTTAGCCCGGGCTTGGGCAGAGAGTGAGAGGGAAGGAGGCGGCAGTTTGAGGAGGGAGTTGAGTTCCGCAAAAAGATGGTGGGGGTTGGAGGTATAGGAGTCAGTCAAGTGGATGTCGTAGGCCTGCTTACCAAAGGAAGTTGAGTTGAAGGAGGTGAGCATGAATTTTGAAGTGCCGAAAGTTGGGTAGGGAGCGGGATTTCAGCCAGAGACACTTTGCAGAGCGGGCACAAGAGCGTAGGGAGGGAGTGAACTTTATTATTATTATTATTATTTTATTAACAAACACCACTCATCCATCTCCCCGTCCACGCGGTACATTTAAAAATGGCCTGTGTCAGGGAAACTGGCAAGGGGGGAGAGGGAGCAGGCAACAGGTCCAGTCCTCTGTGGCTTTTTATTATTATTATTATTAACAAACATTTATATAGCGCCAGCAGTGTACCTGGCACTCTACAAAGTAATAAAATAGACACGGCCCCTGCCCCTAGGGCTTACAATCTGAGAGACAGGAGCCGGGGGAGAGACTTAGGAAGGGGAACAGAGGGAGAGACAAGGGGTCTAACATTCATGAAGATGCGAGGTCTCAAGTGCACGTACTTGGCTTGGTTACGATGAGAATGACAGCAGGCAGGTCCATGTGGCAAGGATAAGGGTAAACCGATCGTAGGTATAGGAATAGTGGCTCAGCAGGATAAAGAGTCAGACAGAGCAGAGCGAAAGAGGTGAGTTTTAAGGAGAGATTTGAAGGTATGAAGGGAGGGGGCAAGGCGGATGTGGACAGGGAGGGAGTTCCAGGCATGGGGGGCAGCAAGTGAGAAGGGACGAAGGCGCTTAGGGGAGCAGGGAAGGCATGGAAGGGTGAGAGAAGGGACAGAGGAGGAGCGAAGTGCACGGGCTGGAGTATGGAGGGCGATAAGTGCAGAGAGGTAGGGGGGAGCGAGGTTGTGAAGAGCTTTATAGGTGAAGAAACTTGGGTGATGGGGGTGTGGGCTAGGGTTTGGCATGCCTGATAGGACAGGGGAGGTGTGGGGAAGAGAATCCAAGGCGGAAGAGAGTGCAGTGTTGTAACAGGAGAGTGCCCTGTCAACAGACTCCAATGAGGTTGAAGGGGAAAGGAGAGATGATACAGTAGTGGAGAGAACGTAAGGGTCAATAGCCTGGCGATTTCTAATGATGATGGTGGTGGTGGTGGATGAGGCTGTGAGGGAGGGTGGTTCGGGGGACGTGCTGGAATTGCAGGAGGAGCCACCAGGAGCATCTTGACCAATGAGGGACTGAGTGGAATAACGGTGGGAATGATGGAGAATACGTTAAAGGGCGGGTGGTTGCTGTAATGACAAGGAGGAATGCCGTAGAGAGATGTGGAATGACAGGCCAAGCCCTCCCCTGCCCCCCACCATTCCAGCTGATCCTAGTGCCCTCTTTTTTTGGTCATTGTACCAAGTCTGTGTCATTCCAGGACCTCCTCTTGGCTCCCTCCCTTTCTTGGCCCTTTTATTCCTCCCCACCCTTCACACCTCTACCCCCTCTCCCTTCTCTTTAGAGATGCAGTTCCATTGGATTTCTTTACTGCTCAGGAAGGGCTATGGGCAGTAGCGGAGAGCTCAAGGCAGAGCTTGTGAATCTTGTCGAAGAAGAAGTTAGCCGGGGCCTGCACAGAGAGCAAGAGGGGAGGAGGAGGAAATTTCCAATTTGTTATTACGTGGACTCCGTTGTGTCCAATGGACATTCCTTCTCGTTCATTTTGAGTATATCCAGGGACCCGTGTTGGCTGCGTTGCAGCAATTTGTAGTGAGTTTTGCAGAATCAGTCAATCCTCGCAGTGCCAGGCTGAAACTGCAGTGAAACGGCAGTGGGGACTGTCTGCAGGATCTTTACATCCTGGCTCAGGCATAAACTTGTCGCCTGACCCCAAACTAAAACTGCTGCTGCAGCTGCCGTCTGTCCGGGAGGTGGAACCATGACCTGAGGGTAAATAGGCCCCTGGGAGATGAAGTGTGGGTGGGTGGGGTCTGAAGGCCCGATGTTCGGGTGAGGAAGGTCTGGGGTTTTAATATGAGGTGGGAATTCTGGGGGGCTGAAATTCCAGAGGATTTGAGTCGTGTTTGATTAGCAAAGCTGTGATTCTATGTCAAACCTGTTGCAAATTTGCTTCCCAGCATGCATAGTTATGCAGATCAAGTTAATTATNGGTGCGGAGGCTGCGTCCGTACGTCTCCAGCCCAGACCTGGCCTCCCTCATCCATGCCTTCGTCACCTTAAGGCTGGACTACTGCAACGCGCTCTACGTCAGGCTTCCCTTGTTCCTGGTTCGGAGGCTGCAGCTAGTGCAGAGTGCGGCGGCCCAGCTCCTTTCGGGGATGGGTCGTCGGGAGCACATAACACCTGTGCTCCAGACTCTGCACTGGTTGCCGATAGCGTGCCGAGCCAGGTTCAATGTTTTGGTGTTGATCTATAAGGCCCTTCACGGTCTACGCCTCTCGTACCTCAGGGACCTCCTCACCCTCCGTGCCCCAGAGAGACTCCTTCAGTCTGCCCGGGGTGCCTTCTTGGAGGTCACCCGCATTAAGCGGGGGGCCACAATGGAGAGAGCATTCTCGGTGGCCGGGCCGCGCCTTTGGAACTCCCTCCCGGAGGAAACTCGCCTGTCCCCAAGCCTTTTGACATTCCAGCAATGTTGTAAAACCTGGCTGTTTTACAGGCCCAGGCCTTTGGGAGGGTGGGTTAGAGGGTTTTTATCTCCCTTACCCTATTAATTGTTTTATGGAGACCTCTGGCCCTGTTTTAGTACTTGGAATATTGTATTTTGAAATGTTTTAATTGTTTTTAAATGTTTTTATATATGTGATTACTTTTTATTGTAAGCCACCCCAAGCTATTTTAGGAGGGACTGGGTTGGAAATTTGATAAATAAATAAAATAAATAAATATTTTTCTACTTTAGCTGTTGATTTTCTGACTTTTGAACCCATTTATCGCTTTCCATCCTGGAAAATTGACTTCCAGACCCAGAGATTCAACTTCTGGTCCTGTTTTTTTTTTAATTTCCATCCCAATTTTTAATTTTTCTGATTACCCGATATACTGACCGGGTAATCAGAAAACCAGTAACAGTAATCGGTAAAAATTATAGTTATTTTTGATAATTGGGTACCCAATCGGTACCCAGGTAACTGATGACGTACCCGAAAATGCAGCCATTACCCATAGGTGCTAAATTAAGTACTCACCCCCAAAAAACCACACACGCACATGGGAAGTGACATGTTGCAATATGGGTACTGAATTATTTAAGCAGTTTGCAACATATTTCTCTTATCAAATCCAAGAATTAAAATCAATCACGTTCCCTTTCACACAGATGATTGCAGGAGTTAGCAATAAAATCCAACACACATGCATCTAAACTCAACAAATGAACTCAACATGTCCAAATGTACGCACAGGTGACAGAACTCAAGATTCACACACATGTAACATGCACAGAGGTGCACACATAGCAAACAAAATCCAAGGTGGGGCTCAAATGAATTTCCAGTGTCAAATACCAAATTTGATGATTTTGAGATATTGATTTTATTTGGACTCCAGCTAAAACAAAGAGGCATTTTGGATCTATGAATGCTATTTGCATTTTCAAACTACATTTGAATGATACTTGTAACCAAAATCATATTCATGGATTGCCGTATTTGGTTACTTCAGTATTTTGTGGGTTTGCCCCCCCGCCCTTTCCCTTGCATCCCATTTAGCCGATTGCACTCTCTTCGCCTGTACTGTCTGTCTGTCAGATTTGTACAGCAGGGGGCTGAAAGAGATGTTCTCGGCGGCTGCCCCACAGCTATAGAACTCCCTTTCCCTGGAGGGTTTGCCAGAGCCGGCCTATCCTCTGGAAGCAGTGGAAGACCTTTTTTTTTATTTATTTAGCCAGCTGTTTGGTAGGTGGGGATAGGGTTGAAGGGGACGGTTTGGGATAAGGGATTTTAAATTATTTTATTTACGTATATGTTATGTTTTTATGCATTGTAACCCACCTTAAGCTCTCGGGATAAGGCTGGATAAGAAATCTAAATATGTTTCACCAAAATCGACTTTGCGGCAATTGTAGAATCTCCTTCCTTGGTTGTTCCTGCATCCCAGCTGACCAAGCATCTGTTTACAAAGCTGTAGGGAAAGGATATTCTGCCTTGGCACAGGGGTTTGGACCTGGTGATCCTTGAGGTCACTTCCAGCTCTAGGATTCTATGATTCTCGGGGAAGCAGCTCAGTGCCAAGCTGCAGAAGGAGAACTGAGAAGTTGGTAGGGCCCATGCTTTGTAACTTGGGCTGTTCGAGGAGCTGGGAGAGTGTCCTCCGAGGATTTTGGGAGCCTGCACGACAAGGCTGCCTCGGCCGCGACAGGTTCTAAGCCAGAGCACGAAGGACCCCATCGGAAATCGATAAAGAGGAAATCATCTGCTGAAAAGTGACAAGGCACGATCCAGCCAAGTGCTCTAGCATCCCTGCCAATTCTGCAATTGATTGGAACTGCCTAGAAGCTCCAATGAGGAGGGAGGGAGGTGAGGAGGGAGCCAATGATTTTTGCCCGATCACACGCCGGGTTCATGAAAGTGATTATTAAACCGTTGCAACGCTCCCCCCCGGAGCCCCGGTTGGGTTAGAGGTTTGGGCCTGATGCACAGTCCTGTGCGTCTGGGTGGACTCCCCTCCGTGGAGTACTGTGATCTCTGATGCAGTCCCACCCCTTCAAGAGCATTGACAAGGGGCAGGACCGACGCATTTTCAACATGGCCACATCGTGAGGTGTGGGGAGGCAAGGCTTCCCAGAGCCAGCCTGAAAGCTGGGTCCCAGCCCCAAGGGGACTGGGTTAGAGTGTGTGACCCAACCCAGCCTGGGCCGGACAGGACAGGTCGGGTCGGGTTGCCGGCCTCTAAGCTCCTCTGGGCCATCGGTGCTCCCGTACGCGATTTTCCTTCCCTTCATGGAAGGGCTCCTCCAGCTTCCCTTGTACGCCAGGCATGGGACAATGCTGTTGACTCCCAGGGAGCCGCTTTCTTCAAAGACCGAACAAAGAGCTTCGTTAGGGACAACGAGAAGAGTCTCCTCCTTTACGCTTTTCTCTCTGCCTGGCTTGAGCTTGTTACTGCAGATTTAAGCAAAGTCCCCCTCACCCCCCACCTTGTCCCCTCATCAAGGCACGCCGGAATTTGTGAGGGACCCTGTTTCCATCACCGCGACGGCTGGCTTGCTGTTATTATTTTATTATTATTAACAAACATTTATATAGCGCCAGCAGTGTACCTGGCACTTTACAAAGTAATAAAATAGACACGGTCCCTGCCCCTAGGGCTTACAATCTGAGAGACAGGAGCTGGGGGAGAGACTTAGGAAGGGGAACAGAGGGAAAGACAAGGGGTCTAACATTCATGAAGATGCGAGGTCTCAAGTGCACGTACTTGGCTTGGTTACAATGAGAATGACAGCAGGCAGGTCCATGTTGCAAGGATAAGGGTAAACCGATCGTAGGTATAGGAATAGTGGCTCAGCAGGATAAAGAGTCAGACAGAGCAGAGCGAAAGAGGTGAGTTTTAAGGAGAGATTTGAAGGTATGAAGGGAGGGGGCAAGGCGGATGTGGACAGGGAGGGAGTTCCAGGCATGGGGGGCAGCAAGTGAGAAGGGACGAAGGCGCTTAGGGGAGCAGGGAAGGCATGGAAGGGTGAGAGAGGGGACAGAGGAGGAGCGAAGTGCACGGGCTGGAGTATGGAGGGCGATAAGTGCAGAGAGGTAGGGGGGAGCGAGGTTGTGAAGAGCTTTATAGGTGAAGACTAGGAGCTTGTGCAGGATTCGTTCAGGAAGGGGAAGCCAGTGAAGTGAAGAGAGGAGGGGCTGCACATGGTCGAAGCGACTGGCGAGGTAGATGACCCTGGCAGCAGAGTTTTGGACAGAGATGAGGGGAGAAAGGTGAGACCGGGGAAGGCCAGTGAGAAGGAGGTTACAGTAATCGAGGCGAGAGATGACCAGAGCATGAACAAGAGTTTTGGCAGACGAGACAGAGAGAAAAGGGCGAATCTTAGTAATGTTATGGAGGGAGAAGCGACAGGATTTAGCAACAGAGTCAATGTAGGGTTTAAAAGAAAGGGGTGAGTCAAAGATGAAGCCTAGGCTACGGGCTTGGGGGACAGGCAGGATGGTGACTCCATCAATAGTTATTGACAGTGAGGAAGGAGAGGAAGGATGAGGGGGGAAGATAAGGAGTTCAGTTTTAGCCATGTTGAGTTTGAGTTGACGTTGAGACATCCAGGTAGAGATGTCAGAGAGACAGTTGATGAGACGAGCTTGAACAGAGGGAGAGAGAGAAGGAGTAGAGAGATAGAGTTGAGTGTCATCAGCATAGAGGTGGTATTGGAAGCCATGGGAGGCAATGAGTTTGCCTAAGGATGAGGTATAGATCGAGAAGAGGAGAGGGCCAAGAACAGAGCCTTGAGGAACACCAACTGAGAGGGGGAAGGAGGAGGAGGCGGAGTTGGAGAGAGACACATTAAAGGAGCGGTCAGAGAGGTAGGAGGAGAACCAGTTATGGACAGAGCCACAAAAGCCAAGGGAGTGAAGGGAATCCAGCAAGAGTGAGTGGTCAACAGTATCGAAGGCAGCAGAGAGATCAAGGAGGACAAGAATGGAATAGAGACGTTTAGATTTAGCCACCAGAAGATCATGAAAAGCTGTCCATGAAAAGCTGAGGGGCTTTTAAGCTAAAATTCAGCTCACGCAATTCTGTCATGTGTTGCTAAGGCCGACCCAGATGCCTTCGGCAGGTAGGCCAGGCCTTGAGCAGCGGTGGCACTGCGAGGTGCCTGTCCCCAGCAAGCACACAGCACCTGCTTGGACGTGCCCCTCCCAACAACCTCCATGGTGCCGACCCTGTTACGGCTGCTCTTCGCCAAAACAACGGGTGGCGAGGCCTTGACTGCTTCCTTCTTACTGTTGGGAGCTGGGAGCGATCAGCAGGGAATGGATTGCGCATTGTGACTGCTGGTGCTTCTCCCATGCAACCGGGATTGGCCACTGTCGGAGACAGGATGCTGGGCTTGATGGACCATTGTTCTGACTCAGTCTGGCATTTCTTATGTTGGTACGTTCTCTCATACCCTGCCCCATAGGGTCTTCCATGGCCAAGGTCATTTCTTTTCAGGGGTAAGGGGATGAGCTTTTCAGGGTGCAGCTGGTCAGGAGTTGGGGAATCGGGGATTAAATTGTGTGTTGGGAGGGGGGCTTGCAAGGGCTCAACCAGTAAGTAAAATTTGCAGGGAGCAGAGCCCCAGAAAATGTTCCCAGTAGAAGTGTGCACCCCAGAATGGGAAAGACTAGGAAAAGGCCAATACTAGCCATTTCAGGATTGGACACGAAAGCCAAAAAAAATATCCTTGGATGGTTTTTATTTGGCTTTGATTAATGACTTTCCTGCTCCCCATCCCTTCTATGCTGGTCGTCCTACAGATTAAATCACAAGAACTAATAGTTTATATTCAGCTCTATACGGTTAGGAAATCTTTCCTGATGTTTAACCAAAATCTCCCGTCTTGTAACTTGAGCCCATTACTTCTAGTTCTGCCCTCTGTAGCCGTGGGGAACAGTTCCTTGTTTCCGTCTCTTTGGTGGCAACCCTCTAGATATCTGTAGACGGCTATGATGTCTCCCCTTACTCTTCACTTTGCTCGACTAAACATACCCATTTCTGTCAACCTTTCCTCATAAGACTTGCTTTCTGCCCCCTTTTTCATCTTTGCTGCCGTCCTCTTAACCTGCTCCAATTTGTCAGTATTCTTTTTTAACACGAGGCTCCCAAAACTAAACGCATCATTCCAGGTGAGCTCTGACCAGTGCCGAGTAGAGTGGAATTATTACTTCAGCTGATTTAGAAACGATATTTCTGTTAATACAGCCTAGGATTACATTAGCTTTTTTTGCTGCCACATCACACTGCTGACTCAATTGTACAAGCCCCTAATACTGTCACTAAGATTTTGTTCACGCACATGACATCTGGACAGCCATCTCCCAAGGATGTTGTAAGCTGTAGTCATCCTGCACCCAAGCAGGGGGGTTAAACTAGATGACCCTTGGGATCCCTTCCAACTCTTTGGATTTTCTAAATTGTATGCACAATAGAATCAAACGTGTTCCAAACTTTTAAAACATCTTCCCGTATCACTGCGTCTTTGGAATCTCTTGTGTCGGTCTCTCCCCAGCAGAACTTGACATTTTAGACGCAGTCTTGGCTGTTTTTGGTACTGCTCTGCTGTTGACAAGAGATTACAAAGCCACACAGCTGACCTGCTGTGCCTCCTCCAGAAGGGAGGCACTTTGTCTGTAAACTGCCTTATCTTCTCCTCCCAGCTCGTCCGCTGATGTTGTTTTTTGTGGTGAAAGTGGCTGTGATACGTAGCGACAGCCACAAACTCAGAACCTAGCGCCAAGGGCAGGGCATAAAGTATGGATGTTTGTGGTGTCTGTTTTTGAATGGTTCAGAAATGGGCCTGGGACAGGTGGGAGGAGGGGGTCCCATTGGTGAAGTAAATGGATGCAGTTCTTCATAATAAGCAAGGGTAGCGTAAATCCAGATTAGCTTGGGTTGCCACGAACTTCAGAGAAGAAAGGAGAACTGAAGACTACGTCATGTGCCTGAGCGCAAGCTCTATCTAGCAAACAGTCGTGCTGCATGATAAGAGCCGTCATCTTGGGTCAGACCACTGGTCCGTCTAGCCCGGCATCCTGTCTCCAAGAGTAGCCGCTTTGGTTGCTTCAGAGAATGTGTGCAAGGAGTCATAATGGAGTAATCTGTTTCCTGCTATTCCCAGGAAACAGGAAATCTGTTTCCTTCATTCCCAGCTCCTGACAATCAGAAGTCTCCTCCCCTGACCAATTTGACATGTATGGGTCTATCCCCTAAGAACTTTTTTGAATTCAGTTTGCCGTCATGACATCCTTTGGCAATGAGTGCCGCAGGTACATTGTGTGGGGAAAAGTACTACTTTTTAATGTTAAATCTGTCGTTTAATCATAGGGTGTCCTGTGCACCCTAGTTTCTCTAGTATTTAGAGAAGGGGTAAAAAAACAGTTTCTTATTTACCTGATCCATGCTAGAGCGGAGACTGTTAATAATTAGGCAGATAACTGGATCCATCGGATTTGCAGGATCCAAACTGCCCAGGGATGCATTCTCGGGCTTCTTACATGCAGTGTTGTTATAATGCCCAAGTGTTTTCCAGAGGCAATTGAAGTCCTGTATATTTGACTAGGCCTTTAGTAGGCAGGGCTAGGATTGGGGGATTGGTTTTAACTGGAGAATTTGATGTAGTTTATGTTTTGATACATTTTTACTCTCTTATATTCTGGTGTGTGTGCGCGCGCATAATATATTTCTGTATAATATATATTTGTGTAAAATAATATTGTAAACTGCCCTGAGCCTTCAGGGAAGGGAGCGTCAAAAATCAAAATAGAAAAAGAATGGGGTGTTCAGGAGGCATGCCTTGTGCTTGTGTTATACCTGAATTTGTGTAGTAACGAGGGGTTTTGGATGTACGGAACGGTCGCGCTGTGATTTTGATGGAGAAACAAAAAAGCATCCTTCATGCCTGCAATATGCTGATGACGCCCAGCTCTGTCTCTCCTTTTCATCTGACTGAGGTCCTGCAGTCTCGGTGCTTCCCCCGGTGCCTGGCTGCCGTTGGGGACTGGATGCAGGCGAGCCGATTGGAAGCTGAATCCAGATAAGCCCGAGGTGGTGATGGTCGGCCGGCCCTGTGACCTGGGATTCATAGGGACCCCGGTTATTGATGGGGTTCAATCTCCTTCGGCAAACTCGGGCCTTCGCTGCAGCCTCTTGGATCCACTGCTGCGCCTGGATTGTCGGATTGCGGCGGTGGCCAATAGTGCCGTTCACCAATTACATCTGGTGAGAAGGCTGCAGCTGCTGTTATCAGATTCAGATCTGGCCACTGTCCTTTTATTTATTAAAACATTTTTACCCTGCCCCTCCTGCTCCAAGCAGCTCAAGACAGTAAACAAATATAAAACTAAAAGTAACACAGTTAAAAACACATTAATACACATTAAAAAGGAAAGCACTGAACAAACTCTCCCTCCTTCCCTTACTCACTCCCCCCCCCCCCC
>QEPC01003143.1:1937061-1950889 GCA_003113815.1 Sphenodon punctatus | reverse complement strand
GGGAGTGCTGGGAGCCAGGGCTCCTGGGTTCTCGGGGAGGGGAGTGGGGGCTAGTGGGTTAGTGCAGGGGGGACTGTGTGTGGTAAAATGGAGGTTTGGAAATCCTGAGATGTCACTGCAAGTCATGCGATTTCAGCTGTGTTCAAAATCCTGGAAATGGGATGTGTGTGGTAAAATTGAGGTTCGGAAATCCTGAGATGTCACTGCAAGTCATACGATTTCAGTTGTGTTCAAAATGCTGGAAATGGGATGTGCGTGGTAAAATTGGACTCAGGCTGTGACTGGGGTGCTTTACAAGGATGGGTCCCCGTGTTTTGGGTTTATAAATTATTTATTTTAAGCTTAATGTGCATGTAGACTGTGTTTTCTTCCATCCAGTGTTAACCCTAGGAACTCCTTGCTGCTGGGTTATGCCATGCCACTGGCCTACCATCCCCCTGGCTCCACCTACTGTCCCCCTGGCTCCGCCCCTAGGCCTGGCACGACCGTGGCTTTGCTGCAGGCGGGGCGGGCTGGCCCGGCCTTACTGCCCCAGTGCCCCTCCAACATCAAAACCCACCAGTCGCCCCTGTGTCGGGGACATGTCGCTGGAAGCACGTTATACCCGTGCTCCAGAGTATGCACTGCCTGCTGATAGCTTTCCGGGCACAATTCAAGGTGCCGGTTTTAACCTGTAAATCCTTAAACAGCTTGGGCTCCAGGTATCTGAAAAAACAACTCCTTCTTCATGGCACCTGCAAGAGGATGCCCCCTATGGATCTCAGGGGCCGCAAGGTGACCTCTCTCCCAGATGTTTTAACAGCTGGGGTGCACAGGGAGGTGTTCTCAGTGTCTGCCCCGCAATTATGGAACTCCCTTGCCCTGGAGGGTCCGCCTAAGCCTGAACCTGTTCATCGTTCGGAAACAATGTAAGACCTTTCTATATGGCCAGGCATTTGGTAGACAGGGATAGGGTTGAATGGGGTTGGGTGGGGGGTATTAAGGGGATTTAAAATTATTATTATTATTTATTTTAATTATTTTTTTATTGCTGTTTTTATTATTGTAAGCCACCCTGAGCCTCTGCAGGAAGGGTAGCATATACATTTTATTTTGGCATATAAAGGCTGAACTACTGCAACGCGCTCTACGTGGGGCTGCCCTTGTTCCTGGTTCGGAGGCTGCAGCTAGTGCAGAATGCGGCGGCCCGGCTCCTTTTGGGGCGGGCTGTCGGGAACACCATAACACCTGTGCTCCGGACTCTGCATTGGCTGCCGATAGCGTGCCAAGCTAGGTTCAAGGTTTTGGTGTTGATTTATAATGTCCTTCACGGTCTGGGCCCCTCGTACCTCAGGGACCGCCTCGCCCTCCGTGCCCCAAAGCGGCTCCTTCGGTCTGCCAGAGGTGCCTTCCTGGAGGTCCCCCGTGTTAGGTGGGGGGCCAAAATGGAGAGGGCATTCTTGGTGGCCAGGCCGCGCCTTTGGAATTCCCTCCTGGAGGAAGCTCGCCTGGCCCCGAGCCTGTTAACATTCTGGCGAATTTGCAAAACCTGGCTGTTCACCCAGGCCTTTGGGGAGGGGAGTAGGGGGGTGGTTATCCCCCTCCACCCTTATTTATTGTATTAATTAATTTATATGTTCCTTTGCCCTGTTTTAATTGCTGCAATTTTATTAATGTTTTAAAATGTTTTATACTTGTATTTTTTATTTTTTTTTCTTTGAGAGTGTTAGCCGCCCTGAGCTGTTTCAGGAGGGGCGGGGTAAAGATATGATTAAATAAATAAATACATTTTACTAAATAAATAAAAATAATCTTTGATAAAAGACGTTGGGAGCCATACGTTAGTTAGCCTAGCCAGGGCCACAGAGCAATAGAACTGAATTGTACATGACGGCACGCGTCAGAGTGAGGTAGCACTGTACTCTGCATGTGCGGCATGGATGGTAGTGTTTGCAGAAGCTCGGAGAACAGTAACCTCCTGAGAAAAGGGAGTGGGAAAGGAAAAACGTCGGGGTGGGGAGAGAGATTTACAGTGGGGAGAGAGGTAAGGAGAATCGGAGAGGGGAAAAAGCAAGACTTACAACAGAAAGAATAGGGGTAAAATAATAGACAGGGAAAGCCAAGCAGAGGGGGTGGGGGTATTGCTGACAATGTTACTCCACTAACTTTGGAAAAGTACTCCATATTTTCTCAAGTTGGTATAGCAGCCTTCTAAATATTTGAAAACTGCTCTTATGTCCTCCCTCATTCATCTATTCCCAAGGCTAAACATACTTGGCCCCTTCAGTCTTTCCTCCATATGGCTTGGGTTTAGTGACTCCCCTCCAAACCCTCTCTGGCTCAGCCACATCTTTCTTTAAAAGCGGTGACCAAAGCTGAACTCGTCGCCCCAGCCGAGGCCTCACCTGCGCCACGTACAGCGATGTATAATTATTTCTCGTGTCTTGGGTACGACGCTTTTTGCTGTCCAGTTTCCGAGGCATTAGGGGACACTACGGTCGTGTTTTCCAGCTACCCTCCACCACCAACGAAAGCTGGGAACTTTGTTTTAAAAAAGTTGAGGTTCTCAAGATTTGATTGCAGTCCTTGTAATTTTGCTTTCCGAGGGATGCAACTAGTAATAGTTTAAGGGGGAGACCCTGGAGGAATATGGGATTGGATGAGTTGAGGGGAAAGGAAGCGGGGGGTAAGTGCGGGGCTATGAGTTGGAGGTAGAGCTGAATGGAATACCCGCAAAAATGAGTATACCTGCCGGATTTCCGGTGCCTGAATTGACTCGACAATGTCGGGTACAAACCAGGACCTGATTTCGACCTAATTCGAGTGCCCAGTGTGACAGAGTCACAGAAGACTGCCGGGATCAGGACCTAGAGTAGGGAGGGGTCTGGTAGGGATTTGGGCAGTTGCCCCTTTAAAAACCTTGATGCTCAGAGACTTAAATAGGTCGCCTGGGTGGCCACTCCTGGAGCAAGGCTAGCCTTCAAAAGCGAGAGGCTCAGACAGAGTGGGGCAGGGTGTGGTGTGTGTGAGAGAGTGGACAGGAGAGGGCTGATGGTTTGTAGCAGCGAGTTCCAGCGACTCATTCCCTGGAGAAGGAACTTGGATCTCAGGTGGGAATGAACCTGGATACAGGACCAGGGAGTGGGTTTGACTAGTCTGTGTTTAATTGGGGACTCGCGGTTCATTGGAGAAGCCCTTGCCAGAAGGACTGGGCTGACTATAGGGGAGATTTGGAGGCCAAACTTAATAGCACAGTTAACCAAGCCCTGCATTCTAGAGGCGCCTTAGAACTGTAGAGTAAGTTCGCGCGTGGCAGCGGCAGAGCTAAATTCCCCAAGCTAGAGCAGAGAGTGCATCCCTCCAGGAGGATTGTGCCCAAGCCGCTTCTGCTCCCAGTGTCCTGGAAAGTTGACGTCTGGTCCTGATACTTTGGTTTTCCATCCTGACTTATCGATTTGTGATTGGAAATTTGGTACTAGAAATTACCGATTTTTTGTTTTGTTTTTGTTTTTTTAAAAATTATTATTATTTGTTAAGTATCCAGGTGTCCGATCAGTAATCAAATAGCCTGTGAAGTACCCAGCATGGTACTAAAAAATGTAGGTATTGCCTGCCAGTAGCAAATCAACTTACCTGTTTCAACTCTAATTGGAGTGGAGTGCGAGATATGGGATTGGATGGGTTGTTGGGGAGGGGAGAAGAGGAGATATAAAATTAGATTGGACAAGGGAAGGGTAGGTAGCAGGGGTGGGAATTTCCATTTTGGATAGAACCAAAATTGTCTAAAAATGAGTGTTTTGGATTAATCCGAAATTTTGGATTTTTTAAGTTTGGGGGGGGGGCGTGGTTTTCCCCCCTGTTGTTTTTGGTTTGGGTTTTTTCATTGCGGTTTGTTCTCATTGTCGGCAGTGGAAGAAAAACTGAACATCTAAAACTGAAATGAGATGCAAAATTCGGAAAGAACTGAAACTGAAAAGAATGAAATTCTACCCGTAGTAGCTAGGTATGCCACAACCTTCCAATGAGGGGGATGATGTGGGGGTGTGGAGTAATTATTTGTATTATGGAGTGGTGGCTTTTTATTGATTTGTGTTAATGGGGTGTGTTTTTTTGTTTGTTAATGACAGTAATATGGATTCCTCTTGGAAGCTGCCCTGTGCCCCAAATGGACAGGATGGGGTATTGGTTGAAACCCCTGTATATTGTTGGCGAGTTTTCTAAGAATCTGCTGGCTTTGATTTGATCCCTGTGTTTCCCCACTCCTGTTGCGCGCAGAAGGGGCCTGACTTTCTTTTTGCTCGACGGGGAGCGAGAGTGCAGCTGAGGTTTTGGGTGCGTTAAGCTCAGCAAAGCTAAGTAGTAGTCGGGGAGGGAAGCAGCTGATGTTATTACATGCCTCCTTGCTACTTTAGTTCCTCTTGCGGTTTGTGGACGGGAGCCAAATTGACCTGCAGGCCTCTTGTGCTATAAATTTCCGCACTCTCGGTTTGACTTGCATGACGGTACGCCTGCAACAGGTCACTCGGGTGATGGATATGGTCGGAGAGTACGCTGGCTCTGCGGGGCCTCTCGGCAGGGTTAATACGTGCTGGGTGGAATGCGGATCCCCTACGTTACCTCAGCATCCAGTGGGGGACCCGGTTGCCCCTCAGGAGCGCGGCACTGACTTGCTGTAGCTCCCGGTTTTTTTGCCAGAGGCTGATTTCTTTGGCTGGTTCTCCCTGCCAGAGTGCTGGGCAGGGAATTTAGTGCCAGAGAGCAGGATTTCCAGCTGGAGTCTCCAAGCTCCCGGTGGAGCCTCTGTTAACCCAAGTTATCAGGGGGCCACATCGGAAAAGGGACTGGGGTAAATGGGTGGGGGCAGCCACCCTGCCACCCCTTTGCTGAGGTGGGGGGTGGCCATTCCCTACCTCCCCTTTGCTGAGATGGGGGCAGCCCCCGGCCCCAATGGAGCGTCATGAGGCCGGGGGGCCACTACGGAGAGGGCGTTCACGGTGGCCGCACCTCAGCTGTGGAATTCTCTCCCGGTGCAGGCCCGGATGACCCTGGACTGCCCTTCTCTCCGGCGTATGACTAAGACCTGGCTGCTCCGCCAGGCGTTTGGTGGGAAAGATGGGGTTTAGGGTTGGGGGGTTGGAGGTTAGGGAGGCGGGGGAGGGAAATGTATTGTTTTTGCCTTCTCTTTTATTGTGTTGTTTTGTTGTTTTTATATATAAGCCGCCCGGAGCTGCCTGGAGCAGGAGGGGCGGGGTAACAACATTTGTTAAAATAAATAAATAGAATAATGGTGCTTTAAAGAGGAGATGGTGACTTCAGAAAGGAGTGGGGGAAATCCCTTTTGCCCCGTCCCCTTGCATGGCCCCTCCCCCTTCAGTGTCATGATGTCACAATGCTCCAATGGGGGTGTGGCCTGGCCACATTGGAAAGAGATAGGGGACTTTTTACTCCACCCCCTTTCTGGGTCCAAGCATTTGGAAAGGGGGTAACCCCAACTGAAAGCAGTGGTGCTATCTTGGCTCAAATGTTTTGGGGTGTGCCATGCCCTGATGCTCCTAAACTGGTGCTCCAGATTCTCCTCCTGTCCCACCCCCGCCCTCCCCACAGCTCCTTTCTCTCCCTCTGCTTTCCCCCTCTCCCATGCTTCCACCTCCTCTCCCCACTCCTCGACCTGCTTTGCAGCTCATACCTCCCTTTGCCCCCCCCAGTGTTTTTTTCCATAATCTCCCCTTGAACCTAGACAACCCCAGTGTGGACGAACGCAGTTTGGAAAACAAGCTGGCCCTTTAAGAAAGATAACGCCAGCTAGGAGACTGGACTAGCCAAGCTGCGGGTGCTGATAGGAAGGAGGGACAGCACCTAAGCGGAAGGGGCAGCTGAATCAGGGCGTGGCAGAGCCAGCCCAGGGGTTTCCCCTACGCACGCGAAGTCCCTGAGCATGCTCCCTGGGCAATGGAAGGGGTAGGGAAGAAGTCCCTGAGCATGCTCCCTGGGGAATGGAAGGGGTAGGGAAGAAGTCCCTGAGCATGCTCCCTAGGGAATGGAAGGGGTAGGGAAGAAGTCCCTGAGCATGCTCCCTGGCGAATGGAAGGGGTAGGGAAGAAGTCCCTGAGCATGCTCAGTAACGTTGGGCTTCTCTGGGCATGCCCAAAGTCTATACAAGCCTAGAGAGTCCAGATGCCTAGGGGTACCCTTAGGGGGAGAACCCCCTGCGAGAACTCTACCAGAGCCAGGAGTTAAGAAGGCTCGGTAGGGGACAGCGGGACTGCGGAGTGGAGGCGGATGAGCCGGCAGCCTAAAGACTGTGAGTAAAAGCCAGGGGGTTTGTGCCTGGCGAAAGAGTTCCTCTGTGAAGGTAATCAAGGTTGTGCCTGGCTAGAGATCGTATTTGTGGAGAAGTATATGTGTATGAGAGAGACTGAGACTGTGATGTGAATAAAGAGACACTGAACTAAATTCCCCAAGCGTGACCGACTGTGAGGGGTCCAGTCCTGCAAGGCCTTACCCCGGGAGAACCGCACCGTTACACCCACCCTGTCTCCCACTCCACCCAGTTGTGATTTTTGTCTCCCCGTGGCTTCCGTTTTGAAAGCTTTCAAAACTGTAAAAGCCTGGGCTGTTCTTAAAGTAGCCTCCGTCTTGGCTTCTTGCAGCAGTGAGTGTACGCTGTGTGGGAGTGCTTCCTTTTGCTAGCTTGGAGGCCCAGCTGTTCCTGCTTGCATCCAAATTCTTCTGTTGGCATCTAGTTTTGCGAGGTACTGAGCCCACACATCTCCTGTTTATGGTGTTTGGTGGGTCCTTAAAAAGAAGTCTTGAGACAGAGAAGAGAGCTGAAGGAAGGGTGGGGTGTTAGACGTTTTCCCCAGGCACTGTGTTGAGTCTGTCACTCTTGGTGTCTGGTGGAGATCCAGACACCTTTCATGATAACTGTAACAACTTATGTCCCTCTGCAAGGTTAGACTAGCTGACAAACAGGCCCTTAAAGGGGACTGGGTTAGGGTGGAGAGGGCTGTCTTCCCCTGTGAGAGGTGGGGGAGATGCCATTCAAGAAGGGGTTGGTTTATGCTGCCTGGTGAGAGCAGGTGACGGTGGGTGGGGAATCTCCTTTGCCGGCCAGCCGGAGCAGCCAGGAGGGATGGGCTGGGGGTGGGGGGAGCGCAGGGGTCATGACAGGGAGGTGGAATTATGGTCCCTACGGGGGGCGGCTTTTCGATCTGTGAGGCGGGAGAGGTATTTGGTCCCAATCTCCCTCATGACCCCCTGGGCAGACGAGGTGGTGGTGGATCAGAGGGCCCTTGGCCTGAAGCTGCTACTGTTGAATGTGAAGTCGGTTGTTAATAAATCAACAACTATCCATGAATTAATAATCGATTCAGCAGCTAACCTCGTATACATCACAGAGACCTGACTGGACGCTGAGTCGGGGCCTATCCTGGCCTACCGAGTACTAAGCTGGAGCAAGGCTTAGTACTCGGTGCAGCATCAGCCACGGTCAGAGGGACAGGGGTGGGGGGCTGTACCCATGATTTTTAGGAATTCTCGGTCTGTTAGGAGCTATCCAGTGCAGGCTTTGTCAGGTTCGACACCTGACAAAGACACAGGGTCTCCATCTTGTGATTGATCTGGCAGGAAACAAGTTAGGGATGCTGCTCGTATACCGCGCACCTACCTGTACGACGGCGTCCCTGCACACTCTGGCAGAGATGGTGTTGGGGTGTGTGGGTGCTGAAGTCCCCAAAGACATTTAGTATTGGGGGACTTCAACATCCATGCTGATGCCGCTCTTGGAGGGGCGGAGCGTGAGTTCATGGCCGCCATGGCAGCCATGGACCTGTCTCAAGTGGTTATTATTTTTGGTGGGTGGGTGTGGGGGTTTTAAATGTGTGTTACTGCTTTTTGACATCCCTCTACCCACTGGGGGGAGGCTGTGTTTTCCCTCTTTTGTTTTTGCAGCTTTTTGTTGTTGTTTTATTAAGTAGGTGATGGATACATTCTTGGAGGATAGGTCCATAAATGTCTATTAGTCAAGTTGGTTGCGGGAACGTAACCTTTGATTGTCGGGAGCTGGGAGAGAATGGCAGGGAATGGATTACTGCATTATGAGTTGTTGGGTACTTCTCTGAAGTCGGAGGCTGAGGTGGAAGGACCATTAGTTTGACCCAGTATGGCATGTCTTATGTTAAGCAGTGCTTATTCTGTGGGTAGAGGTTGGCCCTCAATCTGACCCCCTGTTTGGGGCAAAGGGGATGAAATGTGGCTGCGGAGGCCATGTGTTTTGAAAAATATTGGATTTTCTGAATAACGAATTTTGAAGCATGTTGATAAAGACGAATGTTGGTTCTGAATTTTCAGGTCTCCTTTTCTTTGTGTCTCCTGACAGCTGATAGTTGAAAAGACAACTGATTACCCTACCACTGAGTACTCTCTGGTGGAGGATGTAGCCCTCCACTTCACGTGTTTGATGGACAGACTGAATGAGCAGCGCCTGTTTCAGCCGGACCTGTGCGATGTGGACATCGTCCTAGTGCAGCAAAAGAGCATCTTCCCCGCTCACAAGGGTTTTCTCGCTGCCTACAGCCAGTTCTTCCATTCCCTCTTCACCCAGAACAAGCAACTCCAGCGGGTGGAGCTCTCCTTGGAGGCCTTGACCTCTCAAGGACTCCAGCAGATCCTCAACTTCATCTACACCTCCAAGCTGCTGGTCAACTCCTGCAATGTGCAGGACGTCTTGAACGCCGCCGCCGTGCTGCAGATGAACAACATCGCCTCCTCCTGCCAGGAGCTCATCACCACTAGGTCCCTCAGCCTGGCCATGGCCAGTGATATGGCCCTGCCGCCCGACAACTGTGGTAATACTGTCCCATCGCAGTACTACTGCGAGATCAAGCAGGAGTTGGACTCCCCACACCCCAAGATCTATGCCCGGGAAGGGAATGATCCTTACTCGGTGCGGGTGGAAGATGGGGCATCGGGCCCTGGTAGCCAACGTCTCCCTGCCATGCTGGGCAAGCCGTACTACAAGGAGGAGAAAGATGGCGGCCCTGCTATCTGTAAGATAGAAGGTGAGGAGTCGGAGGAGGATCTAGAATCTTACAATCGAGGGGAGCAGATCATCGTGGAGGTCAATCTCAACAACCAGACTCTCAACGTTTCCAAGGGGATGGAAGGGAAGCCCCCAGCGCCCAACGAAAAAACTGCTGTCGCTGCGGTGATCAACCAGCCCGAGGGGGATGGGCACAATGCTGAGAAGGATGGGGAGGAGGAGAACGAGGAAGGGGAAGAAGAGGAGGAGGAGGAGGATGCTGAAGCAGGGGAGGAGGAAGAGGAAGAGCACAGCGAGGAGGAAGATCTAGAGGACACCACGGAGGAGGAGGAAGAAGACGACGAAGAGGAAGCATCTGAGGTGAAAAGGGACAAGGCAGAACAGCCTTGCAAGGGGAGCAGATCAACCAAGGTCACCAAATCCACCATGTCCACCAGGTCCCGGGAGACAGCTAAGGTAGCAGCAGTGGCAGCAGCAGCGGAGGAGGAGGAGGAAGAGGTGGAGGAGGAAGAGGAAGAGCAGCGAGGAAGGAAGAGGAAGAAGGATCAGGATGGACTGGGCCAGAAGGTCAAGCTGGAGGAGAAGCAGCATTACCCTTGTAAGAAGTGTCCACGGGTCTTCAACAACCGTTGGTACCTGGAGAAACACATGAACGTCACCCACAGCCGCATGCAGATCTGCGACCGCTGTGGCAAGCGCTTCCTGCTGGAGAGCGAACTACTGCTGCATCACCAAACCGACTGCGAGAAGAACATCCAGGTGAGATGCCTCCATAGTCTGCCACTAGTCCGCGGCATGTGGGAATGGGCAGTGGGAGGAGCATGGGTCTTGGGGAGGTACGGTCCAGACATTCATGGCATGAATGTAATAAATGGAAGGCTCTTCAGGGCCTGGGGGCAGCTGTTCCGCAAGTCTTGTGCTGCCTTGAGTAGAATTTTAGATTTGAGTCCCCTCCCCCCCCTCCCCAAAAGGGCCATCTTGTCCAACCCTCTGCTTGGATGCAGGATGACTACAGCTACACATTCCTAACAGTAAGAGGCTGTGGGACAGTGGGACAGACTGACTAGGGAGGCGGTGGGCCATCTGTCAGGGATGCTGTGGCTGTGGATTTCCTGCATTGAGCAGGGGGTCAGACTACATGACCTCTGAGATCCCTTCCAACTCTAAGATTCTATGATCCTTGACAAATGGCTGCCCGGCCTCTCTTTGGAAACCTCCAGTGATAGCCTCCAATCCCTTCTAGGCAGCTTGTCCCAGTGCCGCACAGCTCTTGCTGTTCAGAAGGCTTCTTCCTGTTCTTCAACTGAAATCTCCCCTTCCTGTAACTTGAGCCCACTGTTTCTAGTATTGCCCTACGTAGCCATGCAGAACAGTGTCTCGCCATATAAAATAAAATAAAATAAATAAATTATTTTGGTGGCAGCCCTTTTTGTCATGGGATTGGGGTCTCACTACCCCACTCTAGGCTGTTGTGACTCAGTTTCCCTGGCTTGCAGCTCCCACTGGACCAGCTCACGCTCTCTAGAAGTGATTCAGCCTGCAACGGGTGAACCTTCTTGTCACCCTTTCAGCCTCAGAGTTTCCCAGCACAGACTCTCTCTCTCTCTAGGTTTGCCTGTGTTTGTAAACACAGAATTAACCCAAACTGTGTCCGGCCAATGTTAGGAATTCCACTGGGCCACACTAGGTTCAGTTAAAAGAAGTTTAATGAATAAATCATGAATAAACAATGCCGTACACGATTGTACTCAAGAGCTCAGAAATCAAAATAATAGAATCTATAACGCATTTCTATCTGTACTTGAATTCTCCTAATTTAGGCTGACCCTAATCAAAGTCCACGGCTATTTCTGTTTGTGTCGCAGCCAGAGGTGGAAAGCTTGGCTGGGTACAAGTTTTAGGGTTTCCAATAGATCAGTCCTTACTTCATAGCTTGCTTGGTGCAGCCCTTCTCTGTGATCACCAAGATAGATGATGAAGATTATTATCATAAGCATTTATATAGCGCAGGCAATGTACCTGGCACTTTACAAAGAATAAGATAGACATGGTCCCTGCCTGAGAGCTTACAATCCAAAGATCTCCCTCTTTGTCTGGTCTTCCCCCTTAAGTACTTTTTCCAGGGTCCTTTGTTTGATTTTTCCCGCCAGGTGACTCTGTGCTTTCAGTCACGTCCGCAGGAAGAAATCCATTTGCAACTCAATGACCTATTGCTAGCGTCTGCAGAAGGTGTCAAGTCCTTCCTGATTTCTCAGTGTCAGTCCTGTAATGACTGAGCAGTTTCCATTTTACATTGGTTACATGAAACGAGTTTTCAGTTCTCAGTTCAGCTCATTACATGTTGTCTTAACATTTTTCATTACGTATTTATTACACACATGGTTTACCTGTATCCCGGTATCTCTTCATGGCACCTTTACATAGGAGTACTGGGAGTACTCGTGATCACGGATGATAAGCGAGGAGGTAGGAAGAGATAACGCATGATCCCACCGGGTAGATCTGGCAGCCCTAGAACAGGAGCAGGAAGCCCAGCGGGTGGCCCAGAACGCTGCTCGGTTTGGCAGAGATGTTGCGGTGCACTCAAGTATTCCAGATCCCAGATGGGGCTGCGACCAGCTCTTACCAAGATAACTGTTGCCCACTGTGCCTTAGGGTTTTAAGTAGAGACTGGCGACATGCTTAGAGGTTGGTTGGTGGGGGAGGGATGGGAGTGTTCAAACGATGGATCTATGCCATTGATCTAGCCTGTATCCTTGAGTGCATGGCCTCCCTACCAACCTTCAAATCCCTCTTGAAAACCTACCTCTTCCATTTGGGTTTCTCAGCACCTCATCCCCTTAGTCTCCTTCCTGATTTTCTTAGGGTTCCCCTTCTCCCCTGTAACTAAGCTAAGCATGTGCACCTGAAAACTCACAACTTCGTGGGTATATTCCAGTGTCTGTCTTGTCTCTTTTAGAGTGTACGTGTAAGCCTGCTGGGGCAGGGACCTGTCTAGAATTGATTACTGCAGAGTACCAGATACATTGCTGGTGCTGAAGAAATACAAAATAATCTCGTCTCCCTTCCCCTCGGCTCACTCTTTTCAGTGCTTATGGGTAGAAACTGGATCCGTGGACCAGATCCAGGGATTAGAACTGGGGATAAGTTGAAAACCAGCCAACGGGCCAGATGTGGCTCATGGCCCAGTGGTTCCCCCCCCCCCCCCTTGGTAAAAGGGTTGTCTGGGGGCACAGAGATGATATTGCCTAGGGGATTGGGAGAGAGAAGGGTGCAGATCATAATCTCTGGATACATGATCTAGACTCTAATGAAATAGGAGTGACCTTTTAGGTTCCTAGCTCTGACATCGAAGAATTCTGTTCTTCTGATCTGACATCATAATGATGGAGTTTGATTTAGGGGTGCGGTTTTTGTTGTTGTTGTTTTTTTTAAAAAGGATATTTAAGAACATCAGGTATAGAGCTGCAGCGCCAGCTGGTGGAAAGCGATGAGATTGCAGCTTTGGAGGAGAGTACCGAGTTGGTGCATTCCAAAACAAAGATACAGGAAGGGGGAGAATAAGAGAACGTGAGGGCACAATGCCCTCCGATGTCACGGTCTCCTTTTTTGAAATAGCAAGAAAATATTCTAATTCTCTCACCTTTATGTATACACACCCACCCACATACCCTTACCAGTGTAACATGGGAGTGTCTTAACCTACCCAATGACGTCAATCTCAATGTGGAGGTTTTCAGACAGAGGCTGGACGGTCATTAGGTAGGGATGCCTTTGCTGTGGATTTTCTGCGTTGAGCAGGGGGTTGGACTAGATGACCTTTGAGGTTCCTTCCAACTCTTAAGAGTCTGTGCTCTAAGAGTCTGTGATTCTGTGCAGGAGACTTGAATAACATAAGAGCTGTAACGTGTGGTAGTTTGCAAAGCATGTTGTTGTTTTCAGGCAGTGGTAGCTGCCTGAAACTTAAATGCACAGCCACTGTTCATTATAAACAGGGAACTGCTGAAGCCCCGATTTTGAGGAAACCGCTTGACCTACATTTATGAAAATTTAACCATGGCTGTAAGTTGTGAGGACAGTCATATCCACAAAGTTTGAAAAAGATCCATTAGGAAAATAAAATTTTATAACTGCTGAAACGTTAATTGGTTGTGGTCAAAATGCACACTATCCTCACGTATTTGAATCATCAATATCTCCTCCCCCTGGATGAGTTGAGCCCCCAAACTTCACAGGCTTCGAGAATGAGATCAATAACAAGTGCTTTTGAAATATGATACTGATTGATGAAGCCAAAACCAAGTTATTAGTGATTAAAAAATCAGTTCTGCTGGTTCATACATGCGCAGTAGAGCAGCTGCTCACTGGCAAAACAGCACAGTCCTGCTGGCTCACACATGTTCAGTAGAGCAGCTGCTGTTCTGCCTCGCTACCGGGGGTTGGGGTAGAATGTCCCTTACCCCGTGTCTGTCTCTCTGCAGGGACCCGCTGACCCGTGATCACCTTCCAGGGCAGCCAGGGGGTGAGTGGGGGGGGGGGGCGAGACACGGACCTCCCTGCAGCCAACGGCAGCCCCCCCCATCTCGGTGCAAGCCCGACCTCAGGCGAGCCCCACAACCCCCGCCCCAACCTCCCAGCCCCCGTCCAAGATCCCCCTGCCCCAACCTGACCCCCAACCCCCGCCAAAGCCTCCCACCCCTCGGTGCAACATCCCCCTGCCCCACCCCCGCCAAAGCCTCCCGCCCCCGCGCAACATCACCCTGACCTGACCTGCCCCCGCCCCCCCGTGCAACATCCCAATGACCCGAC
>QEPC01003143.1:1901432-1935434 GCA_003113815.1 Sphenodon punctatus | reverse complement strand
GTTTGTTGTTGAATTATGATAATAAATTAAAGTTTAATAATGGAAAATGTGAAAGTTTAGTTTTTGATAAAAATGTATAAAAGTATGTATGGTAAGGAATTAAGGAATGTATGGTAAGGAATTAAGTACATCTATTACATTTATTTTGATGATGATGATAAAATATTAAATATTGTTCAAATTGTGAATTAATTTCCATGTTTTTTAGCGTTTATGGTTTGTTGCAATGTATTGAGTGGAAGGTTTTTTGACTTGTAATTGTACTGAATTTGGGGTATTTTTGGATTTTAAGAAAAGTATTGTGCATTTAAGTTTTTTTTAAACTGTTAAGTTTTTTGTTTTGGTTAATCTAGACCTTAAATCGTTTAGCTTTTTTTTGGCCCCAATCCTGCACACTCTTAGAGCAGTATTTCACTTAATCACCATGTGTCGTTTCACTGAGCCCACTTATCACATTCCTATTCATGCCAGCAGCGGGACTGGGGTTTCGTGTGTGAAGAGATTAGGGCTATTTAGAAGAGAGGGGAGGGGGGCATGATAGAGGTTTATAAAAATCATGAATGGAATAACCAGATAGGGAGCCGTTGTTTACCCTTTCCCCTGATTCTCGAATGAGGGGACGTCCAATGAAATTAAGAACCGGCAGATTGAAGCAAACCAAAGGAAGTGCTTTTCCCACACGATGTCTAGTTTTTAACCTGTGGAACTCCCATTGCCAAGGGATGTTGTGAAGATCAGTAGTATAACTAGGTTCAGAAGGCTGCCATATAAATCCATGGTGTGCTCAAATTTTGAATATTGCTTGCCTGCCACTCCAGTCTCCCCATCTCAAAAAGGAAATAATAGACCTTTAAAAGGTGCCGAGAAGGGCATCCAAGGTGATCACGGCTATGGAATGGCTTCTGTATGATGAGAGGCTCAACAGAATAGGGATCTTCAGCTTAGAGGAGAGAGAGCTGAGGGGGAATATAATAGGAGCTTACAAAATCATTGTGGAGCAAGGAAATGGCACGCTGGTGTTTGTTTCCCCTCTCAAATACTAGAACGGCAGGACAGCCTGTGAAATTAACTTGGAACAGATGTGAACCAAATACAAGTCTTCACTCCAATGTCCAGTTAATCTGTGGGGCTCATTGCTAGAGGATGTTTTGAAGTCCAGTAGCATATCTGGGTTCCATATATCTGAAAGACCGCCTATCTTACCATGTCTCTTTGCGGCCCTTGCGGTCAACCCGGGGGCGCCCTCCTGCGTGTTCCATCTGTTACCCTTGTGCCGGGGTGCGTGGGAGAGCATTCTCGGTCGCTGCCCCCATGTTGTGGAACTTCCCCAGGAGGTTTGCTTGAACCCAAGTCCGGCTGTCTTCCAGAGGCGGTGCAAAACTTTTTTTATTTGGAAAGGCATTTGGTAGGCTCTGGCCCCAGTGTCTTTGCAGCCCTCGGAGCTGGTACTAATTTTCAAAAGCGGCTCTTGAGAAGGAAAAGGCTCCCCACTCCTGTCTTGGAGGATCTTTCTATAAATGACTATTCGCTGAGTTGGTTGAGGGATGAGACCTCTTGATTGTTGGCTACTGTCGGAGACAGGATGCTGGGTGAGATGAATCATTGATCTGATCTAGTATGGTGGTTAAGGTTTTGTTTTTCTAACTTTCCAACCTTTTGAGGTCATTGTGATAGGACAGCCTTGCAATTGACCCAGCGGCCCTTCACGAAGGAGACTCGACACCAAGGATATTTTACAAACTACCCAGAAACTGCTTTGCCATTGTTGAAGGACCAATGAACTATTCAGACAGGTTAGATTTAGTTACTCTTAAGGGCTTCCTCCTCTTTAGTTGGTAACCGGGGAAAATGATAACACCAGTCCTACACCGCTTGTGCGATAGCCAGCTATTCAGGTAGCCGATTCAAGATGTCCACAAAGCCGGCCGCTGTGCCGCCTTTAAGCCTTCAAACCAAGTCGGCTCCGCGAATCTCCTCGGTTGGGATTTTCTCTCGGTCCTCAAGCCGCTAACTATGCCGTTCTGCACGGCCTAGCCTATTCCTGCTGCGCGAGTGCTACCGCCTTTTCGGTTGGAACCTAAAACCGCTTCAGCTGTCGGCTCCTCTCGGAGCATGATGATATTTCCGCTGACAGTTTCAGGAGCAGCTGTTATCCAACTGCCCCTCGGCTTTAAGCTCCCCCAAGATCCCATGGCAGGTGCTGAAGCCGCCGACTTCCTATTGGTCAACCCAGTCCCCAAGTTCCAGGCTTAAAACCAGCTGACAACGGGTGACCACGTGCGCACGAGAGCAGGGGGCAGGGGGACCTCCGGAAGCAGAGATTATTTTATTTTTAAAAAATTTCTTATCCTGCCACAGGCCGCTCCTCGTGGCTCACAATTCATCAATAAAAACACTTCAAACACTCAAAAAAACAAGGAGGAATTAAAATATCCCAAACCACCCCCCACCCTAAACCATTCCCCCCACCCTACCCATCCTCCCTACCCATCCCTCCTTCAATGATCGCCCTTAGGAATAACCGTCCGAGGCCGTTTGCCCATCACGGGAAGCTCCACTCCAGTGCACGGGGGGGGGGGGAGGAATAGCCCATTGCTAGTGCTATTTCTCTCACACGTTACAGGCCTGGATTTTTGAGCTCTGCAATGCATGAGGGGAAATCACACTAGAAATGGGCTATTCCCCCCCCCCCCCGTGCACTGGAGCGGAGCTTCCCGTGATGCCTCCTCCTGCAGTCTCTGCTTCCAGAAGTTCCCCTGCCCCTCCGTCGCTCTCCTGTGCAAGCGGCCTCGGACTGTTGTTCCTAAAGGCGATCGCTGAACCCCGCTGAATGCCACAGTCCTCTTCATCTTGATGCTCAGGCCTGATGGATACTAGAAATGTTGCACCCATTTAGAAAAGCATTCTCAGCGGCTGCCCCAAGTCAGAGCCTGCTCATCTTCCGGAAGTGACGTAAGAAGACCTTTCTGTTTGGTCAGATGCTTGGCTGGGTGGGATTGGGCTGGTGGGGGAGGGGGTGGTTATGGAAAAAGATTGGGGCGGTTAAGGGAATTTTTTTAGATGTTTTTTTATTGGTGGTAAGATGCCCTGAGTCTTAATGGGAAGGGCAGCATATAAATTTGAATGAATTAATAAAGTTGATTTTACACTGGCCTGATTAAACCAACACCACCCTTGTGGGCTGCTTGAATCGGTTTAGCTCCATCTCCTAGCTTACCCACTCCTGAAAAGCTGGCAATATTTCCACAGTGGATGAGACTTCGGGTTTCTCCTGAAAAGTAAATGATTGGCTGCCTGCTGCTTTGTGACAGAACCATCCACGGCACTTAGTTTTAATATCCTGCAGCTCCCCTGGTTGAGGAATAAAGCTACACGTTCTTCTGAAATCTCTCAACTAATCTCCTAATCCATGTTGACCTGGTTCGTCTGTTGTGGTCTCGGCAAATGCAAAATAATTTCCTGCGCAGTCCTGCTTGATCCCTTTCGATGCCCAAGTATGATTTATACTTGGGAGTTAATCCAGTTCTGGTCGTGTGTGGGTTGTCAGTACCTGTGTAGCTACAGGAGCTCAGAGTGACAGTGTTGAGTTATAATTCAATCTCTCTCCCTCTGAAAAACCCTCTTAAAACCCTTCTTCTTCTATCAGGCTTTTCTCTAGCTCCTTGCCCCCGTAGATGGCTCATCTGCATGTTGTCTTATACTGCCGTATCTTTCAGGATCAGCTTTTCAAATGTATCCAGAGACCTGAGTTCATTGTTTTTTCTGCATTTGTGACAATGGGAAAAGTGCTTCTTGACTTTACCTTCAAGGCCCTGCCTGGCCTTGCTTCCTCCTATCTCTTTGAGCTTGTTTCCTGCTACACTCCCATCCAAGAGCGTCCACTCCTCCTCATCTGCTTGCAACTCCCTTGCTCCTTGAAATGTCTCCGCTCCTTCTTCCTTGCTGCCCCCAGGCCTGTCAGGATTCAACTTCAGGCGGCTTGCCCTCTAGTCCCCCACAGCTGACAGACGATGGGTGAGCACCAAAACTGCCGGGCTTTTTAGCTGCACCATTTTTTCCCTGGACTTCGAGCCCGGATTCTGCAAACTCACATGGAGGGGATTTAGACGACTGTCTCCCCACCAGAAATCACCCGAGCACCACTGTAAACAACGGCCTCGGGTGACTCCTGCGTGTCTTGAGACCTGGACTTGTAAAGCCCCAATAGCAGAGGTTTTACAAGTCTAAAACATACGGGAGTCACCTGGCGCTTGGAGAGAAGTGGGTGACCTGGTGATAGGTAGGGGGATCATGTGGAGCAGGTAATGCACCATCCTCAGCCCAGGCACTCAGCCACACAGTGATGTGGGGTGGTAAAATTTTCTGTCATGGAAAATTTTCCACTATATTTTTCCACAAAATTTTCCGGCTCTAAAAATGCATCATTTCGTAGAATTCATTAGTAACATAATTAATGGCACTTGGGTGGTTTCCAGTGTGGGAGGGGTGAACATCTAAAGTCCCCCCACCCCCTCCCTCATGTGAGTTTGCAGAACCCAGACTTTGAAGTCTGGGGCAAAAAGTGGTGCATCTAAAAATGCCCAATGAGAGGCCCGCCGACATACAGGCCACAAGGTGGCACAGGGAGAAAACCCCTGCCACTCAACCCAGCAGCCAAAGGTTTGGGGCCGGGCCCAGACAATATCCAAGGGGGAACAAGTGAGGATTTGCAGTTTTGTGTGGAAGATAAATTTACACTTGACATCTTTTTTCTTTGCCTTCTCCCCAGAGCTGGAGCCAGTCAGGGTAGGGCCCATTGGACTCAGTTTAACTGGGCCACCCTCACGGCTCAAACCCTTCAGGCCTGGTTGGGTTCCTCTGTGGGCAAGAGGCCTTGTTAACATGAGACCCCCTGCCACTTGAGATTATTGGGGGGTTGGTTCCCCAATATCTGCTCTATCTTTAAATTTAGGGGAATTAGCCAAGTTTAGTCCAAACTGGGGGGGGTGTCCCCGTGTTCAAAGGGATCAAGCTGAGGACAGTACACGCTATAGGCAGTTTATGTATCCTCCCCAAATAGAAAGAAAAAGAAGGAGACAGATATCCAAAAACAACAGGTTTATTGGTTTATAACACAGAGAAACACAGCCCCGGTCTGGCTGATGGGGTTTAAAACACAAGCGGCTTGTGGGGACGGTAGGAGAAGATGGGGGGGGGGTATTCCGGTTCTGGCTCAGTGAGAGGGAGCAAGAGAACGCGATAGAGAGCGAGGAGGAGACAGGGAGAAAGAGGAAGAGGGCTTCCCCAGTTGGCTTGGGAAAGTCTGGACCTGCAGTTACCTTTCCTGGCCTGTTGAGACAGGACAGGCAGCCCACGGATCCAGCAGAGTTCAGGGGATGGAGGAAAAAGCAAAAAGGGCAGACCAGAGTCTGGGAGAAAATCCTAACACAGACACGCACAGAGCGACCTGCACGTATCTGGGTCCAAAAACTTCTCAGAGGTGGAAGGGAAACTGTAGGGCAGTTATAGGGACCTGGGCAAAAGGAGTTGTGTGGCTAAAATGGGCCATTTGGGCATGCACACTGGGCTAACGAGGGGAGAAATCCAACTTCCACTTCCATCACAAAAAGGGCCATCCAAGATGCATAAGATATCTTTGACACAGGGAGAAACTATAAACAGAAGATGCAGGGAGGGGAGGTAAGGCTAACGACGGTCTTTAGGGTGCAATGGGTGTGTGTCTGGTTTCTCTTGGGGAATGCAGGGATCGGAGGTTGCTGACCTGAGTAATGGCCATCAGTCCTTTGTTCCAACAGGGTGAGCCCTTCTTCTTAACAACCCCATTCTTTACTCAGAGGGCTCTCCCTTCCAGTCTGTTTTTCAACCTTTGACTAGTATCTTTCCATGAGTTTCTCCTTGTTGCTATGGCTAGGGTAGCTGGGCCCGATCCTTATTTCCTATCCGTTTTCATCTGTACCCCCCTTTTCTGCTTGTGCACCTCGTATGGGGAGGTTTCCCTGTCAAGCCTCTATCCCCATGTTCTCCGGCCTCAGTTGGTTCCTGGGGGCTTTTTGCATGCCCTTCTTCCAGGTCCCTTGGCCTCAGTTTACATAGCAAGAGTGGGGTGGTGGTACCCATTGTAGGGGAATTTTAGTGGTCCATTCTTATCAGTCCCCCCGTTGGGAACTTTTTAACTTGTTAAAACGGTTCCCACAATTAAGGATGGGCCACCCCTGAACCACAGCCTTCAATACGTTGACCCACAACATGCAAAAACACCAGCCGCTGGAAGATCTATGACCAAAGTAGTCTGTTGGAGTCTATNCTTCCATCACAAAAAGGGCCATCCAAGATGCATAAGATATCTTTGACACAGGGGGAAACTATAAACAGAAGACGCAGGGAGGGGAGGTAAGGCTAACGACGGTCTTTAGGGTACAATGGGTGTGTGTCTGGTTTCTCTTGGGGAATGCAGGGATCAGAGGTTGCTGCCCTGAGTAATGGCCATCAGTCCTTTGTTCCAACAGGGTGAGCCCTTCTTCTTAACGACCCCATTCTTTACTCAGAGGGCCCTCCCTTCCAGTCTGTTTTTCAACCTTTGACTAGTATCTTTCTATGAGTGTCTCCTTGTTGCTATGGCTAGGGTAGCTGGGCCCGATCCTTATTTCCTATCCGTTTTCATCTGCACCCCCCTTTTCTGCTTGTGCACCTCGTATGGGGAGGCTTCCCTGTCAAGCCTCTATCCCCATGTTCTCCGGCCTCAGTTGATTCCTGGGGGCTTTTTGCATGCCCTTCTTCTCAGGTCCCTTGGCCTCAGTTTACATAGCAAGAGTGGGGGGGCGGTACCCATTGTAGGGGAATTTTAGGGGTCCATTCTTATCAGCCTCACCCCCGTGAAGTACTGTGACATCACAATGCTCTGTAGGAGTGTGTCCATGATGGGGAAGGAGATTGAGTGGAGGGGGGAGGGACGACTTGCTGCTCACCCTTATCCTGACTCATCATCTGCCCTCGGAGATGTCCCAGGACTCTGTAGGTAGCAGGGCTACCCCAGTATGGATCAGGTTTGGGAAAGCCTAGCTGCTCTGGGACCGGGTTCAGCGTGGTCACAGCACACTCTATTTTTGACCAACTTGGAACTAAAATTTGGAGCCAAGCCTGTGCAGGGCTCTTATTTGAGGTTCCCTCACACTTTGGGGATGCTGGTTGCGCGGGATGCTGGTAAAAAATCTCAATTTGGGGGTGGGGCAAGAGAGCCCCTTTGCCTCGCCCCCTTTCAGTGTGGCCACGCCCCTTTCCAAGTGTCATGATGTCCAGACGCTCGGAAATGGGTGTGGGAGCCCTTTTTCCCCTCCCAATTTCCAGTGTGGCCCTCCCCCTACCTGAATGGCGCAAAAGAGACCGGGTCAGGCAAAAGCTGGCGGGGAGGGGGAGTCGCATTATGGGCACTCCCCTCACAGGGTGACCTGGTGTGACCTCCCTGGATCCTGCTCTTTCCTTTACTTCCAGGGCCCACATGGGGCCCCTACTCCTCCCAAACACAACCACTTCAGGGCCCCACAGGGCATGCTTCTGAGGGGACAAGGCCGCCAGGGGCCCTGCACATTTGAAGCCAAACCCTGCCAGTGCCCATGATGCTGTTCCTCAATGGGATGCCATAGTTACAGCGAGAGACAACTCTGTGCTGATGGAAAGGCCCCATGGTGACCGTTGTGCTTAATCAAAGCCACAGTTGAACTGGCCCTTTAAATATCTGGTGGCACAAATGAGCCAGACTGTTAATCCTGGTACCGTGGCCAAATTCCACTGGGATCAAATCCCTCTATCCCTGCTCTTGGCTGCCTTTGTCTTCTCCTGTCTTAACCTCTTGAAACATTCTCCTCTACTAAACTGTTGTCACATTATGCCCCAAAGAGTCCTTCCCTTCCAGGGCCGACAGTCGTGTTCCTGCATGCCGCCTCACTCTGAGGAGATTCGAAAAGGCAATGCTGCGGGTCTGGTCTGTTATAGCCCACAGGAGTGAATTGTGCTAGTAATGCACGGTTATTAATTTTATTGTATTATGAAGCTTTAAAGACTCCGCTTGCTTTGCCCCTTGTAGCTGGCCTGCTCTTTGGCTCTGTCGCTCTGCCTTAACCTCGCTCCCTGGTAATTGCTCCCAGTGAGAGGGTCAGGGGCCGGATAGTGGAGAAACACTGTTTAATGGTGCTAGGCCTCCCCCTTTAGCGCATCCACTCTGAGTCCCCCAGCTAATGGAATCTGGCTCTTGCGGGGCTGCGGCCCTCATAGGGATAAGTGGCAGATTGATACGATCGTTGAGTTCTTGTGATTTTGTGCTGGGGGAATCGCAAGTGAATGCAGGGTTCTGGTAAAGCTGCCATAGACAATTACGCCTCTGTGTATGGAAGCCATTCCATACTGCCTGTAAACGTGCCCCCCCCCCCCCCCCCGTACCTTCTCCAGTTCTGTTACATCCTTTTTGAGATGAGGTAACTAGAATAACCCATGTAGACCTGAAGCGAGAGCAGGTGCTCATCTTCCGTTTGGAAATACCCAACGTTCGGGAGTGAGGAGGAAATTTACTGACATCTTTGACATTTTCCATGATTTTCTGCTATTTTTCTGCCATTTCGGTAGTTTTCAGTAACTTCCAGTATTACCGATAATACTGGAAATTACCCAAGCATACCAAGAATACTGGAAATTACCAGAAAATACAAAAATGGTAGAAAATAGCAAAAATCATGAAAAATGTCAAAAATGCCTCCTCATGCGAATGAAGGCGAAATGACTGTTTCCATCGGAAACCGCATTCTGCGTGCAGAGCCAGCTTTACCACAAGGCAGCCTGGGATGACGTCACTGGGTCCTGCTATTTTCTCTACTACTTCTGAGGGGGGGCACAGTGATGCCTACTTTCACCCAGGTAAGATGCAAAGTCCAGCACTGAACAATCATCAACTAGAGACGGGTCCCTGCCCTGAGGGGCTTACAATCTTAAGATGTACAAGAAAAGAGAGACAGGGAGACATTCATGAAGCTGAGGACATCACAGGGGCATGTGATTGGCTTAGTTACAGAGAAGAGGGGGACCCTGATGAAAGGTCAGAGAGCGTCTGTGTGGGGTGAGGAACTAGGGAAGACCTGACGGAAGAGGCATTCAAGGGGTGGGACTATACCATGGATTTATACAGTAGCATTCTGATCTCTTTCACTTCGTTAATTTGATCCCTTTTTAAAATGGCTCCCGATGTTCTGTTTCTGCCTCCTTGAACTCGGCAGTACATTGGGCTGATCCTTCTTGCCTCTGTGCTCTGCTTACTCCAGTCACAATGGCCTTCCATCTGCCATGAAGGGGAAAGTGTGCTGAGTAAAGGCTGCTTTCCAGAGCCTTCCCCCTTGTCTCTTTCTCTGTGGGGGTATGATCCTTCTTACACTTGTGCATCTGAACCTTACTGGGCCCCCCAACAGCCTGTTCCTAGTGGAAGTGTAACGGGGAATGGGGGTGCCAGGGCGATACCCAAGTTCTAGACTCTTCTGAATGTCTCCTCCTCAAAATGTGTCCTTGAAGCAGTCAGTTCTTAGCAAATGTTCATCTCAATCTGTTGCTCTTTCTGAGCTCTTTCTTGGTCGGGGGGGTGGGTGGAATGCGTAGCTAGGATATGCGTGGGGATTGGCTGGTCTGAAAGCCCCCCCCCCCCCCCCCCCCCCCCTTTGCCGGCAGAGACGACACACAGGGATGCAGAGCAGGAAATCGAGCTCTGCATCCTTGGGCGTCTCTGCCGGCAAAGCCGCACGGGGGGTGTTCAGACCAGCCAATTCCTGCACATATCCTGGCTGCGCATTCCCCCACGCAACCAAAATATGCGCGCAGGGGGTGGGGGGAGAGACATGTGCTGAAAGTGGTCTGAGTCACGGCTGTGTTTGGAGGTGCAAAGTCATGTCGGGTTGAAACCCTGTCCCAGTTGCAGAGAGATTCCCTTCCCTCCCCCCCCCCCACGCCATAAATGACACTGTTGGTGATGAACCTAGCATGCTTTGCTGGTTGGTGTGGAGGGGGCGGGGTCACCAGACCAACGGTGCATACGATCCATTGGATCAAGGCGTTGACCTCGAGAGATTGACAGGAGTCATCCTACTGGCTCCGACACTCCAGACCAAGACCCCTCTCACTGACTCCGAGCTCTGGGGCACCCAGCTACTGGTCTCGGAAGCGGAAGGAAGCACTCCCCTTTTACAGAGAACCTTCCCCCGCTGCACCGGAGAAGCTCTCCTAGCTCGTCTCCTCCCTGAAGACACTCCCTGTGATTCTGGTCCCATTCTCTTTCCGAGAGGCAATCTCTGAAGGGCTGGTCCTCTCCCTCTACCATGATCTACTGGAGACTCTTGTGATCTACCAGTGGATCACAATTTACCTCTTGGCCACTCCTGGTGTAGAATGACCACGAGGCATGGCTCCACCTTCCCCCGTTTACTCCCTTCCCCTGTGTGATATTACTGGTTTTATGTGGATCGCAGTGGGGAGAACAAAGAGGAAGTTGCCTAGGGAAGTTGTAGACTCTCCATTGCCAGATGTTTCCAAACAGGCTGAACGACCATCTGCTCGGGTGGTTGTAGCTGTGGCCCTCCTGCATCAGTGGGTAGCTGGATGGCATGACCTTTGGGGTCCCCTTCCAACTCCATGATTCTGTGAGACTGATTGGCTGAACAATGACGTGGGTTTTCTGGAAAATTTTGAATCAGAAAGTTTTCCGGTGTAAATTTTCTGAAAAACATTCCAGTGCCCTAAATCGATTGGGATTTGATTTTTAGCATGTCTGTTTTACTTGTACTTAGTAAACAAAACTCTATGTTCATTTTATGTGCTGGATAAATATCTCCGACGTTTTTACAATAGCCAAAAGTAGTTGAACTGAAATATTTAATTAGGGAAAAAAAATGTTTTATGAAATGATGGATTTTTAGAACCAGAAAATTTTCAGGAAAAAGTATTTATTTATTTATTTATTTAAATATTTTTATCCCGCCACTTCTGCTCACAGAAGCTTGAGGTGGCTAACAGCAACAAAATAAAACATAAATACAATAATATACGTATTAAAACACTAATAAAACTGTAGAATTCAATTAAACTGGGAGTAAAAAAATAAACCACCCTATGACCCTAACCCTTCAGCCATCTCCCTCACCGAATGCCTAGAGGAACAGCCAGGTCTTGCATTTTCAGTAAAAGGAGGGAAAGTCCGAAACCTGTCGGGCTCTGCTGGAAGGGAGGAAAATTTTCCATGACAGAAAACATTTCCACCCCACATCACTGTGGCTGAGCTGGCTGCTGCACGTTCCCGGATAGTCCTCTTTCCCTCTTCTGGTGTCTGAACCTTCTTTCCCTTCCTAGTGTGTCACCTGCGGGAAGGCGTTCAAGAAGCTCTGGTCGCTCCACGAACACAACAAAATCGTCCACGGCTACGCGGAAAAGAAGTTCTCGTGCGAGATCTGCGAGAAGAAGTTCTACACGATGGCGCACGTGCGCAAACACATGGTTGGTGAGTGTGTGGGGGGGTGACAGGCGATGGGGGGGGAGGCCTGTTGCGTTATGGAGATGCAGTCCCAACGATATGCTATGGCCCCTCATTAGGACCGCACTAAAAAGGGGTCCTCCAATCTTATCCTTGAGCACTAGATTATGGAGAGGATAAGAGAGACTCAGTAATCTATGGGATAATGCGATTTCCCCTGATTCTAATCAAGTTCCTTGTTCAGGGTTAGAAGACGGTAGCAATTATTGACCCTGGACATGTGACAACAGGCTCCCGGGTTGTCCTGAAGTGGCAGGATTCTGGATTCTCCAGAAATGTTTTTCAGAATTCCACGATTTGGAAAATCAAATTCAGGAGGAATCCAAATTCTGCAAGCTGGGTAAATTATGCAAATTAACTACATTTTGAAACTCCTGCAAATGTATGGATGCAAATGAGTTTCCTAGCATGCTGTGCCATCTATGTTGGACACCTCATGTCGTAAAAACACAACATACCTCCTAGGTCGCTCAGCTTGATGTTTTTTCGGTGGCAAGTCCATGGGTTGCCCTTTTTCAGAGGTTGTGGCAGTAGGGTCCCGCACCCCTAGAATATAGGTAGCCAGCTTGCTGCCCCGGCATCCCGTTGGCCGACTTGCCGCCCCGGTATCCTAGGCTATGCTGGAGGCATTTGCTGCAGCGGTTTAGCCAAGTGACAAATTCTGCCAAAATGGCATGTCTAGGTGTACGACATGATGGATTCAAATCCCAGGTCAAATATGCAGGCCCAATAGTTACACTAAGGCCGTTTTCACACAAGATGCTCCCCACGCACTATACATGTTGCAGGGCTGCAGTTGCCCTATGGGTGCCCTGTAACATGTATAGTGTTACGTGGGTGGAGAGTGTGAAAACACCCTAAGAGGTCATCTGACAGACCGTGTTTGCCTAACGTTCGTTGAGACAAGAACAGTGTAAGTTTTAATTATTGTCGTTTGATCAGACTATGGATGGGGAACCTGTACTCCTCCACTGACTGGGGCAGAGAGGGTTCGGTAAGGGCAGCCAGGGGCATGGCCTATTGGGACACGTTGGATCTATGGGGCAGACAGATGGGGTCACCTACACCAGGACAGGGAATCCTGAGTCCCTAGTTTGGAACTGGGCTGGGCCGAGATACAATGCTGTAGGGGAGTAAGGTGGCATGTTACGTCGGGTCAGGGAAGTCCCAGAAGACCCCTTGCATTCCAGAATGACCTCTTCCCCCCCCCCCCCCCAACGCACACACGTGCACTGAAGTAAACCTTACCTCCCCAGCTCCAACGTGTCTCACTGACCCCCCCACATTTGGTCCATGGCGAGCCAGAACAAAAACCAGTGGTTTGCAGGTCAGGGGTTCCCTACCCCTGTATTAAAGCAAAACAGAATGGTGGGTGCTACAGCCATCGATAGCTGGAATATTTAGTGAAACGGTGTTCTTCACCAGGTTGGTCAGTTCCATGCCTGCCTCCCGCTTCTCGCTTGAGCTGTAGCTCCAACAGGAGAGGCAGGTGTTCTTTGACCGACCCGGAGCTCTTGGGCTTGATCCCTCATGCAGACACATCCCCCTGAGGGGGAGTGACCCTCTGTGTTGGTAGATGATACTAGGCAGTCTTTCGGGGCTGCCAAATCTTGCGCGGCTCTAGTGTCCGAGTGTATCGGTGGCTGGGCTAGTCTAGAGAGAGCTCTGGGTGTCTCCTGGTGGTTTGGTTGGGTTTTTAAAATTATTTTTCTCCTTGGTTTTCAGCTCACACCAAGGATATGCCTTTCACCTGTGAGACGTGTGGGAAGTCGTTCAAACGTAGCATGTCCTTGAAAGTCCATTCCCTTCAGCACTCGGGGGAGAAGCCTTTTAAATGTGAGGTGAGAGAGATTCCTCAGCCCACTCTGGTTCCCCACCCTCCCACTCCCTGCTGTCTGCCCCAGCCTTTCACTCTGAAATCAATGTATGTGCCTCCCTGCCTCTATCCCTTCCCCTCCCACTACTCTTTTCCAATTTTAGATTCTTTAGATTGTAAGCTCTCGGGCAGGGACCGTGTCTATCCTATTCTCTGAAAAGCACCAGGTACATCACTGGCGCTATATAAAAGCTTATAATAATAACTTGGAGGGGCTGACCAGTGCACAGAAGGGGGTTCTCTTTGTTGGTAAAGTGTTGCTTAAGCCAGGGATGGGCAACCTTTTCCCTCCTGGGGGCCACTTTGAAAATTAGTGCAAGCTCTGAGGGCCACCTAGAAGTAGGGTGTGTGTGGAGCGTGTAAGGAGTGTACTCAAGAAAAGGAGAGTCCAGTTCATGAATCTGTCCCCTATCCTTGTATGTATGCCCTCATCCCTGCTCAGTTTTTTTCATGCTAAGGAATAGGAACTGGATTAAGAGGCCAGATCCAAGAACTAGAGAGAGGGCATATTAAAAACTTGAAACCAGCAGCTTCCGGCCCCCAGGCCTGAGTTTCCTCACCCCTGGCTTATGCAGGGGGCACAGTGTGTCTGATTTTTTAGAGCCTCCGGCGGGGTGGGAGTGGGGAGTCTTCGATTTATGAGCCAAGTCTGACCCGCAGCTGGTTTTTAATTGAACCCCTTTGCAGTTCCTGAATCTGGTCCACGCATCCAGTCACGAACGAGCTAGTTTGAGGGAAGAGAGCAGAGAGGAGGGCACGCACAACAAGCCAGGGGTTAAATCCATGCTACAGCCCCATGATCTGGACCCTCCCCATCCCAAGTCCCACCCTTTAAGTACCCCCGTCCCCAACTTCTATCTGACCCACAGAGCTTGGATTCGTTTTCAAAATGGCCTTCCAGGGGGAGAAAAAAATGTATTCATGATGAGATTTGGCATTGGGGAGAGAAGGGGGGGTGTTTCTTATTTTTGGGGCCCCTCTACAAAAAAATAAAAATAAAAAATGATGGAAATCTGGCAGGATCCAAGTTGAATTAGAGGGATGGTTTAAGTAATATCAGGGTTGGCTCAGGCACTGTGACTCCTGCTTTAATGCCCGGGGGCTGGACTACATAATCCTTGGAACTCCTTTCAGCCTTATGAGTCTCTTCTATTTTGGGAGGAATGCTCAATGTCGTTGAATCAGTAGGATTTTTCGTAGGGGTTTTTTGGGTTGTTTTTGGCATTGCTCCCCTCCAGATGCAACAGTTGTTCTGAAATTTGGAATCCTTATCTTTTGGCCTTCGGCCCCTCCACCAATTTGGTTGAAATTAGGACAACGGGTTCCAAAGTTATTTATGGGAGCGGCAACACTCTTGGATTCCTTGGTCCTAAAGAGTCCATATCTCCCCTCCTGTTGCAACGATTGTTACGAACCTTTATGGCCCCACCTATTTGGGGGCCTTCTGTCCTTCCACCAAATTTGGTTGTAATTAGCTTGAGGGTTCCAAAGGTATTAATGGGAGTGGTGATGCTTGATTTTTTTTTAATGTAGCCAATGTAATTCTGTGGGATTCTTAGGTTACTAAAGGGGCTACATCTTCCTTCCAGGTGCACCTGTTGGTACAAATTTTTGTGGCCCCATCTATTTTGGGATCCTCTGCCCTTCCATCAAATTTGGTTCAAATTGGCCTGCGGGATCAAATCGTACTAAAGGGAAATGGCAGCAAGGAAGACTTAGACATTGGCAGCGGGATGCATGAGCTGCCTTTCTGTAAGAAACCAGGCATGAAAAGCTTAGGTGTTTGGAAAATTGGGATGACCTCATGGTTCGAAATGGGGTCCTGACTCTGCCACTGCCTCCTAATTAACCTTGGTTGGGTCATGTGAACTCCCGGGGCCTCCGTTTCTCATCTGCAAAATGGGTTTCGGTGCCCGAAACTACGGCACACCCCAATCTACTTTTAAGCCGCCCTCCCTGGCCTCCGTTTTGGTACTCTCTTGTTTCAGAATTGCAACGAGAGGTTCCAGTACAAGTACCAGCTGCGATCCCACATGAGCATCCACATTGGGCACAAGCAGTTCATGTGTCAATGGTGTGGGAAGGAATTTAACATGAAGCAGTATTTCGATGAGCATATGAAGACGCACACAGGTAAGAGCTTTCCCTGCATCCCACTGCTGCTATTTGTCATCCTAAAGTAGCCCGCCTCCCACTTCCTGTCTCCTCAAACCCTGGCAATCCTTTGGGTGGAGGGTATTTTTAAACGTTATCCATTGCTGTAGCTAGGAGTCCTCCTGTGATGCCAACACCCTAGGGTTGCCAGGCGTCGCAAGATTTTCCCTGGACGGACCAGGAATTATGCTGTTTGTCCAATGTCGATAGCGACCCCTATCCTGGACCATATTTATTATTTCTTTAAATATATATGCCCTTCCCCTGGAGGTTTGTTTGAGCCCGGGGCCTGAACATCTTCAGAAGGCGCCTGCCAAATATGTTTTCAAACAGAAAATAATGCCCAGGAATCTCTCCAAGCTAAGTTCTTAAATGGGTGGAATGCATTGGAAAATGTTCGGGCTTTGGCTAAAAGCAGCAGAGGAGGAGTGAGAATTATATGGGCGCCTCCAAGTTATAGATCAAGTGCGACGGCGCTGATGAAATCTCAAAAGATGGGAGCCAGGAGCTTAAAACAAACAAATCAGCACTTCCTAACAGTACCACTGCCTTGACTGGATGCAAGGTGGGTTTGTTTGTTTTTTTAAAAAAATTAAAAATACATCAGAAGCAAAAGGCCTGCTAGAGTGTCAAGCAAGCCACGTCCGGCCCCGTACCACACTTCTAATGAAAGCATTTGTTTTTGAGTATTAAATAAATAAGTTGAATCATATCTTAGTTAATTGAGCTCTAACATTTCAGCGTTCAATTAATTTAAGTTGGGAATAAGCGTCGGCTGCCGCTTTTTTGATTAAGTGGTCTGTTTGTCCAAAGTATGAACCGGTTCTGCTCTAAGGAGCGCCTATTAATTGCCTGTCAAAGGACATGGGACAGGAGAATGGAATGAATGGACGGCTCGTGCGACACTTTAACGGTTGAGCATTGTGCCCAGGAATTTCCCATCAACTATCTGGCAAGCCTGTACGCCCACGGGTCTGCTGTCCAGAGGTGAGGGAGGGGTGGGCAGCAGCGCTTACTTGGGTGGGGCATTTAGGTCCTCTTAGGAAGCACATCCCCCCCTCTTCCTCCCCCCCCNTCATGACCTTGGGAGAAGGGTGGGGTGAAAGGAATCCCACCCCTCTTCTGATGTGGCCATGCCCCCTTATTACTGAGGCCCCCGGCCTACCCAGTCACTCCAGAGAGGCCTCAGGAGGAGCCAGGGTCAGGAGACCTGCTCCCCCCCACCTGTTTCATGACATGGCCACCCCGTTTCCGAGTGTCGTGATGTCATGACCTTGGGAGAAGGGTGGGGTGAAAGGAATCCCACCCCTCTTCTGATGTGGCCATGCCCCCTTTCTAAGCAACATGGTGTCACGTCTCTTGGACAAGGTAGGGCCATATGGTCACACAACTAACCCCCCCCCCCCCAAAAAAAAAAAATCCCAGCACTTCTGATACTAAATGGTTCCAGAAAGCGCCACTACCATGAGCCTCAGGAGTAGGGTTGTCATATATGCAAACTTTTAGAGGGCACTTATGAGATATACAGGTTGCAACTTGGACCCTTTTCCCTCAGGGTCCACATGCCTATGGTTCAAGGGGGCTGGCAGGCCGGCCTTTCCAAACCTGTCCTCCTCCTCTCTGGTCCCTCAGGGCAGGGTTGGCCTTGGGGCAACGACCTCAGGCGCTGTGGTATTTAGGGCCCTGTAGGAAGGGCCTGGGAGACAGCACTGGGCCCTGACGGGAGAAGGGCATTGTCTCTAAACCAACCCTGACTTTTCCCCTTCCCTCCCCAGGTGAGAAGCCGTACATCTGTGAGATCTGCGGGAAGAGCTTCACCAGCCGTCCCAACATGAAGCGCCACCGCCGGACGCACACGGGCGAGAAGCCTTACCCTTGCGACGTCTGTGGGCAGCGCTTCCGCTTCTCCAACATGCTCAAGGCCCACAAGGAGAAGTGCTTCCGGGTCAGCAACCCCATGGCCTCAGACGCCAACAACAACAACAGCGGTGGCGGCGGCGGGAACCCCCTTGCCCTCTCTGCTCCCCAGAGCACCGCCAATTTGCCTCACCTGCCCGCCAGCATCCTGCCTCATGCCACGCAGCACCCCCACACGCTCCCTCTGCCGCTGCTCCACCCGCTCCCTCCGAGCCTCCCTCCGCCGCCTCACTTACCGCCTCCGCCACCTCTCTTCCCAGCCAGCAGGGTCAATTCAAACAACTAGGCCTCGGGCAGGGCCTGCGCACAGACTGGTTTGCAGTTCAGAAAGTGCCCAGCAGGTGTCTCAGTCACAGACATTATCAGGAATGGGGGAAGAGGAGGTTGAATCCTAATTTATTTTTATTCTCCCCCCCCCCACCTCCACCTCCCTTCAACTGAAAGGACAGAGTCATTCGAAGCTGACGCCTCAGGAGCCGGCAAGCTCCTGTGTGGTTCAGCTTGCCTATAAGCTTACGGAAGCATCTTGCCTTTTTGTATCTCTGTAAGGGTGTAGACAAAAGTTTCCTCTTCTTCTCCTTGCTCCGCGGCTTCGTTGCTACCGAATTTCCAAGCTGTGGCTAGGTTCCTCCACCCCATTTCCTCCAAGGAGGAGACTGGGTGCAGCTTGTACCCAACGACTTAGCCTGTGCAGCCCCGTATCTTTCTATTAGCAGAGTCTTTGCCTCGACGTGAGCTCCCAGCCACTGCTCCTTGTTGCTTCGCCGAGACCTGCGTCGTTGGATTAACAAACGTGAAATTACCAGAGACCCTTTTTTTTTCACTGCCTCACAGTAGGGCATGTTTGTTCATAATTAAGGCTTGTTTGCATGTTACAGCAAGTTCACACCCCTGCGGTAGGAAAGTTCTGGGAGACAGGGATCTACTGGTATTAGGAAACGACATAGTAACCATTCTGTATGAGTGTGCATGTTGCACTCCCACACGTGTCATGAGGACCAAACCTAATGAACGGACAGGGTTGGGAAGCACAGCCCCGAGGGTGCAGCAGAGAGGTGGGGCAGGGAAGGCAGGCGCTTCCATTCCCTTCCCCCCCTCATCCTCAAACACTTGAGCAGCTAAGGAAGCTCAGTTCCCTCTCTTGTGAGCCCTGTGCAGTCATTTCAAGGCACAGAAGGGGAGGGGGGAAATGCTGTAGAGAGAGACAGACAGATCTCCCCTCCCAAGCACAAATTCTATCTGAGCTGATTTGCCAATCGGTTCACACCCAAGCCAACTCCAACCCTACTCTTCAGCCACCCACGTCCTATCACCGAGCTACAACCCGTCACTTAGCCCTCCTCAAACATACACCAACTCCTATGCACCCTAGTAGAGCATTAGCCCAGACAGCAGGCTCCACGTTCTCTGAACCAGCACCATGGGCGGTGAGCGAGTGTTCGTTGAGTGTTGGACACTTGTTGCGTGATCCTGACCATCTAATAGGCAAAGAAACAGCAGAGGCTATATCCCATAGGGGAATCTAAAAAAACACCCACAACTATCAGATACAGAACAATGGAGGTGGAAATGCCTTCAATCAACACAGCACTTGTAAAACCACAGCCGTTTTTATGTATTAAAACATAACAATATACTTAAGTCCGAAACCAGATGCACATACAATTTGTTGGCTCAGTGATTTGGAACTTGATGATGTACATTGTCACTCTAAATTTACTTTGAACTCATTGCCTCATACACCTGTTGAGTCAAGGTGTATAGACCAAGATGGTCATCTCAGACGCCAAGATGGCGTCCAACATACACCACGTTGTTAAAAGTCTCCATGCACACAAGAAAAGAAGCCAGCATATTCACTGTGCTGAACACACTGTGTTTCTGACCACTTATTTGATCTTTTTCCAACAGCACTAATTTTTACAGTTGCTGAGACTTCAGACAGGTGGGGAGTCTCCAAATCTTACGCCTCCAACCACCCATGGGGATATCCATGATGCCTCACAGGGCCCCCTGTCTGAATGGATCCATGGATATCTCCACTCTGAAGCAGTCTTGGTAGCAAAGCTTTGCTACCAAAGATCAGGCAATGAGTTCAAAGTAAATTTAGAGTGATTGAATGTACATCATCAGGTTCCAAATCTCTGTGGCAACGAATTGTACGTGCATCTGGTTTTGAACTTAAGTATATTGTTATGTTTTAATACATTAAAACGGTTGTGGTTTTACAAGTGCTATGTTGATTTAAAACATTTCCACCTCCATTGTTCTGAATCTAATAGGCAGCCATGAAAACACCCCACTCGTGGGGGGTGTTTATTGTGTTGTGTGTTAACCCCCTACAATCATCTGAACACTCTGGATTGTGTGGCTAGCTCCCTCATGTTCCTATCTTTAGAACTGTTACCCTTTACAAGCGTTCGCACATTTTAGCTAGGAAGGGGTAGTTTACCCACACCCCAGAGCCCTGCTCGGGCCGACAATTTTGGATCAAGCCATCAGACGGCTCAGTGCATCTAATAACTTCCTAAAACATACATGTACAATACAGAAAATAAATTAACCCCCCCCCAATTTCCTGGCCTTGTGAGCAGCGTCCTCCCTGTCTGCAGCGCATGCCCAGACGAGGATGCTGGTTTGCTTGGAAGGGTCTTTAAAAGGTCATCTAGTCCAACCCCCTGCTCCAAGTTAGGATCTCCTCTGCTTACAGCACTTGACGGATGCTCATCCATCCAGGCTTTGAATACGTCAATCACCTCCCTGGGGAACTTATTCCATAACCTTCAGAATTCTGGATATCTAATCGGTTAACCAATCATGCATATGCAGCAACTAACCCAAATACGGACTCATACCACTTTGCCATTATCCCGTAACTCATTTACCATTTTCCTGCAATCCGTTATTTCTGGTTTACTTCTGGACCGATAGCAAAGCTGCATCTGGCAGGTTCCAACCAGGTCTCCAGTGGGAAACCGTTAAACTTGAAACCAAAGGTCTGGGAAGGTAAAACAGGAAGGGGATTATGGGCAAATGGTAAAAGCTGGTGACGGCTGAATGGACAGGAAAGGGTAACGCGGGGTGAAAATACATGTGCAGCCAGAGAGGGGGACTGCCCCTGGCCAGGTCAGGTTGAAACACTGAACATCTGGGCCAAGGGCCACCCAGGCAGTCCAGCGCGGATCCAGCTGTATGTTCCCGCTGTCATGAATCAGGTGCTGTCATGACAGGCAGCTATGGCTGCCCCTGATTGGCTGCATGGCTGTCTGTCATGGTGGAGTGCTGGAGGTGTGCCAGGGCGGGGCCACCTGGCTAGTGAGCACTCTCCCCTTCCCTCCCTCCCCCCCACCTCCCCAGCGGGGGGAATGGGACAAAGAGCACACCCCTGCTCTCTCCTCCTCCCCCCACCCGGCAGGGGAACAGGACAAACATCGAGCCAGCTGGCCCCGCCCTGGCACACCTCCAGCATGCCACCATGACAGACAGCCATGCAGCCAATCAGGGGCAGCCATAGCAACACCTGATTCATGGCAGCGGGAACATACGGCTGGATCCGCGCTGGCCTGCCTGGGTGGCCCTTGGCCCAGACTGTGGGTCTGGGATCTTCCTGGGGACCACATCCAGGCCAGCCACCTACCCGGGCCAGTGCAGCAGCAGGCCCACATCTGGCGGGCCAGAAACTCACATGATGGTGAGTCCCCAGCCCAGGCGGGCCATAGCAGGCCCGCGTTTCTTCTTTTTTCACCCAAGGTTATCACTGCAAATTGGTAATGTGGTAATTCAGTTAAACTGTTAGTTAATAAAATGATTGCAGTATTTGATCACTATCCAGTTTGGTTACCGTAAATCCAGCGGATACCGATATCTGTGCAGATAACCGTTTCAGCTCTAGCTACTGGCTCTGTGGCTGGTTATTCCTTTCTCTTTTCTTTCTCAGTACTACACTCCCTCTTGCACGCAATTTACAGTAGTCATTAGTTACCTGGACATCCTTTGTAGTTGGTGACTTCACCCAACCGTCTGTATTTTATTGGTCTCCCATATATAAGTAGGCCTGCTCCACCTTGCACAATGGTGTGAATTAGGCCTCTTCTCATAGAAGTCAATAGACTTACGCCAGCATAGGCGAGAGGATAATCAGGTCCTTCAGCAGAACCCCTGCTATAGCTTCTTGCCTTAGCTTATGGAAGAGTCATCAATGCCAGGGAGCCTTTTTTGTGTTGTCCAGAGAGTCTGGTGGCCTGGCCTTAAGTGGTTAGTGGCACTAGGCCACACCGCAGGTTCATGAGATAAGACCCAGGTCTTTTAGCTCAGAGGGTAAAGGCCGAGGTTGATGGCACAAAAGACCCCCCAGTTCCATCCCTGCTGCTGCTGTCCCACCCAGGACATTAGGATACATTTGCTAGTTGTAACCTGTTTTCAAACTCTTCTTGGGGAGTATCCTTGAGATGCCCTCTGGGACACACAGGCTAGGTGGTTGTGAGCCACCAAGGCACAATTGGGCAACTTTAATGCGGTTCTCCAAAGGCAAAGACCAAGATACGCCTCCCCCATCTCTGAAACCTTTGTCTATTCCCTTATTGAGGCTGAACATAGGAGTTGTCTGTTGTTAATGTACAATACGTGGAAGAAAGTAGTTCCAGAAACGGTGGAACTCTTATCAAAGGCCTTTTGAGCTAGACTGAGGAGGAAATCAGGCTTTTCATTTTTAAGCTTTTATTATTATGTTAAACTCTTGCACCTTATTCATTCCTGATATTTCTTCCTCAGTGGGCCACAAGCATGGGAAGCCCCATTACAGATTAATGACTCTTCCGCAAATAGCTCCGTGCTCTGACCCACATGCTCCAACCATATCTGATTTAATTTTATATTTTTTTCCCCTTCTGTGGAAGCTTTGTTTGAAATTTCCCAGGGGACTCCCCCCCCCCCCGCCCCCTTTGCAAACCTGGAAGCACAGACCAGTTTGCTCCCCTCCCCCCACCATCCCCTCCATGTTCCTAAAGTAGGGCTGGCCCCCTGGAATGACAGCCATAAAAATATGCAGCAAGAGAGGTGGCGACTCGGAAAAGCTGCGACAGTGCAATACCGTTTGGCGGCTTCTGGACAAACTCTGCTGATTGAACTCTTCTTGGAAGACAGCATCAACGGATACCCTTTCTTCAGTTGAACAGAGACAGCTTTCCACCCTAACTCTGCCTACAGACGTCGTTCATGAAGGGCCAAGGAGGTTGAAGCATTTTTTAATTATTTTTTTTAAAGAAGAAAAGAAACAGCCTTGGTAGCATGAACCTTTTGAAGGAAGATGGGCGATAAAACCCCCAAGCACTTCACTTGCCTCAAATTAGTTTCTAAGACCCAATGTTTGGCTGTGTATTACTTTATGGCATTCAGTATCCGCTGCCCAAACATGCCAAGTTAAGAGTGTACTGGTGGCTCTCCTTAGTGTGAACAAAATTAACGAAGCACTTTATTCTGTATAGATATGGGTTTGGGAGAATTGCAGGGGAGGGGAGGGTTTGGATGCTCTTTTGAAGCATATTTAACGTTCTAGGAACTTTATTACTACATTTTTTTAATATAAAAAAAAATGGTAATGTGTAATCAATATATGTTGGTCTCTAACTCCAAGTACAGCAAGCACTCTGTTTGGGGTGGGATGATGGATCGGGGAATGCAAAAATGATGACAGAGGAGGTTGTGGTGGCTGATGGAGGAGGCCCATCGTCTATGGGAGGGGCAGCCAAATTTTGCTGAGTTGAGGGGACACATAGACGGCTTCCTCAGAGCTTCCAAGGGTTTGGTCGAACTGCCTCAAACAGAGTAGATTGCAGTTGCCCTCCAGTTGGAAGCCAGACTTAAAAAGAGGACAGGCCCTTGGCATGCGATGCCATCTCTTGATCCATCTTGATCAAGGTTGACTGTTTCTCTTTGGGACCTTCCATTGCCGCATCGGCTTCTGAGGAATTAGAGCAGTCGCCATAGGCCACTTGTATGTTGCTCTGTGGGCTAAAGTTTGACCTTCCCAAGGCACAGTTCTGACTTCCTGCCAGATCAAATCTGAGTAAACCATTGGCGCGAGATCAGAATCGACACCCTTGTCCTTAAAAACTAACAATGCAGTGATTATAATGACTGTTACCAAAGAGGGAGCAAGAGGCAGGGACTCAAATCAACTAATTATCTTTTAATTTAAAAAAGGAAACACTAATTTTCTTTGAAAGCTTGTCACTGTCTAATCCTTTTTGGGACGTCTATCATGAAGGAACGGACAGCAGGTTTGGTCAGTTCCTCCCATGAAAATCCTAGTGACATTTCTTGGGAGAGAGCACCATGGGAGGAATGGCAGGGTCTGTCCCCTAAATGCTCCATAGGAGGTGAAGAGTGTAGGGACACACGTGCATAAACATCTTGGAGATAGTCATAAGGAGTCTCCTCAGGGCACAAGAGCGGTGGCTTTACTTCATGTCTTGCGACGTGCCAATGTGACCAGGATCATATATGCATTAGCTTGTCCATCCACCAAACATGGGCCAGTCATGTTTACCTAACAGACCTGCCTCGCTGGGTAAAACCAGATGGGTGGGCAGCCTAATGGCTCCCGGACCTGAGGCAGCAAAGGAAATGACAACCTGTGCAGGCCAGGTCGGAGCACCAGGTAAACATGCCTGCAGCCCAAGAGCTGTCTTGCAGGCTCCATGGCCTTAGGGTGGGGAGCTCAGCAAACATGCAGGCAGCCAGCCCTGGCCCCACCCTGCTCCCAGCACCGTGGCCCCCAACCTGCGGCAGGTAAGGTGGGCCAGAACAGATGGGCTGGCCCGCAGTGGGTCCACGTTGGCCTGCATGGGCAGCCCTTAGCCCAGTCTGTGACCTTGTAGATTTTCCAAGGACGCAACCCGGGTTAGCCACCTACCTGCCCCAGGGCGGTCCTGGGCTACGTCTGGCAGCGCCAAAATAGACATGTTGGTAGCTCCCAGGCCAACGCAGGTCACCGCCATGTGTGTTTTTACCCATCGACTTTCTAAGGCTCTTCTCTTAAAAAAGCTGCAGGAATTAGAGGCTAAAAAACTAATATTTGAAGCAAATCTATTCTGCCAAATTTGGCTGCTTCAAGCTGAATCGGATAGAGTGGATATTCATTGTACTTGGTTTGTATTTTTAAAGGTGGAGGTAGGTCCAAATCATGGACCTATCCTGTAACCTTGTGTACATGCCCTCATCTCTGTTCCCTTGCCCTGAGCTCAGTATTTCAGCAATTGCGGGTAGGAAAGAGGTCAAATAAAATCTAGCTTCAGGCTGCATTGGACCCCCCAGGCCTGAGGTTCCCCATTTGTGACCTAACTGACCTACCTCATTTGCTTCATGCAACCTGTCTCTTAATTCTAGGAACTAGAGGTGACATGGTTATTTGAAGCGATTCTATTATTCATTGAATTCAAGCACTTTGAACTGAATCTGGCAGAGCAAATATTTGTCCTGCTTCATTTAGGCCCTTTTCACACAGGACGCAGTGGGTGAGGGGATGGGTGGACAGCGTGGTGGGTGGGCGCTTCATGCGTTTCCACGGACACACACACACCCCTCCACCCATCTCCACGCACAGAGCATCGGGCATTGGCACCTGTTACTCCATGCGGGAGCACGCCCCCCCAACACCTCCTGCACCCACTGCAGTGTTCGCACGCCCCCTCACGTGTGCAGGGGGGCAGGGCGTGTGAAAAGGGCCTTAGTTATCCGCTTTGGATATCTTAGTCTCAGCTTGCTGGTTTATATGATTATTCAACTCAATTGTTTGGGGGTTTGTTTGGGTTTTTTTATTATTATTATTGGGTATTTGCAATAGATCTAAGTAGGCCCAAGCAAAGTGACTGACTAAACGGATATACAGATCCATTTTGCATGCGGATATTATTTGGATCTCCAGATGGCTATTTGAATATCCAAATCATATTTGTGAGTACAAGTTACTATTAATAGTAACACTAATAATTTTATTTTTATAGCGCGCGCACACACCCACACCCCTGACAAAAGGGGGACTCGGAGCACTTCATGATAATAAAATACAATAATAAAAACCAATATAAAAACCATTTAAAAGGGGAAGGTGAAAAGGGAGGCCAGACTACATTCAAGGGAATCGGCAGTGGATCCTAAAAGCTCCTGGAGACTAAATAAGTTTTCAGGTGCTTTTCAAAGGGGAGGGAGGGAGGAACTAAGATGGCCGCCTGGGGCGGGGAGTGAGCGCCGCAGCGAGGGGCCCGCCGCAGCAAAGCCCAATCGCCCACCGACTTAAGACACGGTGGCCGAATCCCCAAACAGCACGGGGTTTCCGAGCACAGATATCTACCAGTGCGAGGCTTCCAGGAGGAAGTCTCGAATATAGCCAGGGCCTATGCTGTTCAGGGCCCTGAAAACCAGCAGCCCATTCTTAAGTTCAATCTGTTGCTCTACAGGCTGTCAAGGTAGGGAATTCAGGGCAGGCGTAACGGGATCGCGGCTGCCCAAGCTAGTAAAGCAGCACGCTGCCGCATTCTGAACAAGCTGCAAGTGACTAGTAGGACAAGTTTCACCACTAGTCGGAATAAAGCTCACAGTCGACTTTGGGTAGAACATACATATCCCGACTATTGGTTGTATCTTCAGGTGGTGGAACTTGGTGTAAACTGTGCTGCCTCAATAGAGTTGCAGTCATTCACAAAAGGTGATGGGTCCAGTGCTCTTGCCTCCCAATGGTTTTTGTTGGCCAGATTAATTCCTTAGGCCAAAAGCAGCAGTCCCTTGTAGGGTTCTCTGGGATGTTCCTCCCAGCTGCCTGTTGAGTTTGGCAGGAAGGGAATCTGGTATGCGGTCACCAGTAGTTCCCACTAGAAGTGAAGGTGGCAAAAGGTGTGGGGCGTTTGGGATAAGGGATTTTAAATGGTTTTATTTATGGCTTTACAATTTTAACCAGCTCTGGGCTCTTGTGGAAGGGCAGAATAATAAATTTAAATAAGTCAGTCTCTACTCCTTTCCCCCATGACTGTCTTTTAGTGCTTGAGGATAGGGCCTCGATCATGGGCCAGATCCAGGAACTGGAAAGGAACGAGATAAAAATCAGCCACGGGCCTCTTTGGTCCACGGTCTGTAGTTTTCCCTGCCTGGAGGATCTCCATAGGAATTCTGAAGCCATCCGCTGAGGCCCCAAATCAAGATCTGGAAAACCTAGTGGAGTGGGATTGAATAGTTGGGAATGGTGCCTTGAGTAGTGTTCAGACACAATATTTACATTCCCCAGGAACCTTCAGACAATTGCCATAATTCCAGGGTAGCTCGATGTCTACGATGGAGGAGGTAAGTACCCCTGATTCAACCAGGTGTATGTTATTCCTGAATAGAGGCATTTCTGGGAAGAAGTATGCATTCCCTAATTTGTAGTGCAGCAGTGAGCACAAGGTTGAGAGTTTTGTCTTTCGGCTGTAGTTGTTAGCTGAAACAAAGGGTGTTAACTAACCTGCAGCTGCACATCCATGGGCAGAATGGTCACCCCTGCAACCCCCAGCCAGGTCAGGACGGGGGACAGAAACTAATATGCCCCCAGCCTGACCCAGCTGGAGAGGGTGAGTGGAGAGCGATGCACAGCTGGCTGGCTCCACCCCCTGCCATGACTGCCAGCCATGGCTGCCAATAACAGGCAGCCATTACCAACTGCCATGGTGACCCCCAATGCTGGGCTAGGTGGGTGTGAAAACAGACGTGCCCACCCTGTTTGCCCAGTGCTAGCCCACCTGGACGGCTCATAGGGCCGGACTGTGGGCCCAGTTTGTTCTTGTCTGACATTTCCAGCCTGGTCGCCAACCCCACGGGTTTGAACTGGACCTTCATCTGGTGGGCCTGGAACAAGCCCCCGGGATCAAGTGCTGGCCCAGGATAACCAGAGCGGGCGAACCAGGTCAGTGTCACGTCAGTTAACACCCAAAGATTTGCCAAACTGAAAATGGGGAAGCAGGTAATAATCGCTACCTGCTTTCATTCTACCAGGTGTCTGTTTCATTTATTTTTAGAGCTGAAGCAAGTAAATCCTTTCCATCTGAATAAATCAAACCAAAACGGGCACCAAGGGCCATTCAACCACTCCTCATTGTTACCTGGTTTCCATCTTTTCGTGTTTCGGTCAGTCTATTCGTTTGGTGCATTTGTGCGGTCCGTTCCCTAGGAGTCATTTCTGATTGGGTGCCCTGCCCTGGAGAGAACGTACGAAGCAACGTACCACAGCCACACGAAGATTCCACGAAAAAACCAGAAGTGACACAAGCACGAAATACTGAAAGCACAAACTTGAACAAAACTCAACAAAAAATATCTGAGATAATTGAAACTGCAAAAAGTTTCTCAAACAAACACCATGATTAATGTCCTGGTACTTACCCAAAATTGTGTGTGTGGTGGCGGAAGGACAGTCATTTCATTTTGCTCCTTGATTTGGCTTTAATTCATGATAGGGTTTCTCCCCCCTCCACCGCCTGCTTCTCCCCTGGTTATTTTGTGGGTTTTGGTCATTTTGGTTATGTTATTTTGGCAACGTTCGGCCCAATCTATTTTGTGGTTTTGGGTCATTTTGGTTATGTTGTTTTGGCAATGTTCGACCTAATCCAATGCCATGTTCACTGTGCAAACGTGGTGCACGCACAACTTCTGTAGAAAGAATGTAGCACGTGCATAGTGTGTAACATGCGTGTGAAGCACGCACAACAGCCACGTGGGTGCAAGTTTTAGACTCGGACCCATTCACATTATTATGAATGCACAGTTGCCGAAAATGACCTAGCTGAAATATGAAAAGGACCGAAACGCCTAAATAACTGAACTGAAAATATTTGAGTCCAGGGGCAGGCTAAAGCGAAGAAGGATATGGCTTTCTGCTGCTTCCCCTCCGGCTTAGGGATGCCTTATGCCAGCTACCTGCTTCTGGGATCAGGGCTGTCCACTGCTGCCCCCTGTCCTCACCTGTTCTGGATTTTTTAAGGTGGGTTCTGTTTTTTTTAACGCTGTTTTGGTGGGTCTCCCCCATGTATAAGTTGAGAGCCATTGACTTAGAGGAAAGGTTTCTTCCAGCTCATGCAAATAAATTTCCCACGAGTACTTGCACTCCTAGTTAATCCTCCTTGTGAACCTGTGCTCTGCATTGTTCTGAATGAGCTAATGGGAAAGACATATTGAAGTGAATGGAGAGTTATGCCCTTTCACTAGGTTTAAGACATCAACCTAAAAGAATTTAACCAAGAATCCACTCCTGGCTGTTTTAATATATTTCAGGAAGGAACTCTCTTTATTAGATAAACTCTATAGCCGCAAACCACTTACTTGCGGGTAAGTGGCTTATAGATTGCACTCTATAGGGTTTTAAAGTGTGATTGGCTTCTGCCCTATAAGATTTACAGAATGTTTCCATAAAAGTAGGAATGACCTTTTCAAGGACCTTGGTAGGAATGACCTTTCTCAAAGATGGCATTTTAAAATCTAAGATTCAGGATTGTTCAGCCATTTAGACAATAGAGTGGCAGAAGGTCGTCCCTAATCCTGAACGTTCCTAACCCTCCAATGCTGATCAGAGCCTGTCTCTTTCAACCAATGCGATACCTTTTTTAAAAAAGAGTTGCTTAACAGTTGTCATTCTGTTCCGTTTTGTTAGCTTTAAGGAATGGGAGATTTTTTTATAATTACCATCTCAATAAAAATGGATTCTTTCTTGACCTCTTGGTGTCCTCTCTTCTGGGCTTGGTTGTAGCCTAGTCAGCTTCTCTGAACTTCATCTCAAAGGGAAAAGGTCCTAGTCTTGTGGCTTAAACGTAGACACAGGAATGAACGAGGGTGGGAAAAAAACCCAGCATGATCACAACCCGCAAGTCATTGGTGACCAAGCCGTTTTATTACCTCACTCCTAGACCGGGAACACGTGTTGGCATCCTGCGACGGCAGGGGATGAACATCCTGCAGGCTAATGTATGCCTGCATGTGGGCCAAGACATGGGCCTGCCATCTGTTGGGGGGGGGGGGGGTCAGCCAGGAAGGAGGCTCCGTGCACCAGCCCTGAGCCCTGCTCAGCTTCTTGCTGCCCAGGAAGGAGGCAGCATATCGAGCCTCCTTCCAATGTGGCTGCTTTGAGAGCTCTTCTCAAATCCTTGGCTGGCAAGGAAGACGAGTCGGGCTTTCAGCTGGCATGCTGAGCAGTTGGCTGGGAAGGGGACCTGCGGGGCAATAGCCCCATCTCCAAGCTGTGACTATCCATTGACACCTGCATCTCCATCTTCTGGGTGGAACCCCAGAAACTGGTCCATCTGGCTGGCTAATGGTCTCCTGTGTCCTGGGAGGTGAACCACTCCCGGCTTCTCCTTTATGTCGCTTGGAGCCAGCTTCATCTACAGCCATTCATTAGCAACAAAGCACATAGCCATCTAGCCACCACCCTCCAGGTCTCAGAGGAGCACAATTCTCCAGCATCGAAGTCAAGGGGGGAGCTTTGCTATTGACGTCTCTGAGTGGGAGAATTTGTACTAGGAATAACACGGCGTGGCTCATCTTATGCAGGCAGGCAGAGTCCATGTTAAGGATGGGGGTGACTGCCTTTTAGAATCTATGGAGGCAGGATTTCACCCTATTGCTCCATGGCTTTGGGTCAAGGTCACTAGGAGTCAGTGGCCAAGAGATTTAGCTTTGGACCTAGTCACTGCACCATAGCTACATGCTGCATCCAAGTAGGGGGTTGGACCCTTCCAAGTCTGTGATTTGATATCCGTTGTCCCATGCAGCCACTGAGAAGCTAAGAGTCCTAGGCCAGGCAGGGACTCTACAGACCATGGACCAAAGAGGCCATGACTGATTTTTATCTGGTTCCATGATCTACGCCCTACCCTCAAGCACTGAAAGTGTGAGCTTGTGGAGAAGGGAGACTGATTTATTTAGTTTTAATTTATTATTCCACCCTTCCCCAAGGATCCAGAGCAGGTTACAACACAAAATCGTAAAGCCATAAATAAAACCAAGTAGAATCCCACCCCCCTTATCCCATACCGGATACCTGGCCAAAGAGAAACGTCTCTTCCATTACCTCTGCAGGAAGATAAGCAGGATGGGGCCCAGACAGACAGCCCTCCAGTGGGAGGGAGTTCCATATTTGTGAGGCAGCTCCCAATAATGCTTGTGTATGCGCCCCTCTTGGACAAATGGTTGCTGCAAGAGGAAAATCATGGCTGACCTCGAGGCTGTGATGGGACATGAGGAAGGAGGTGGTCTTTCAGATATGAGGGGCCCAGACCACATAGGTCAAAACCAGCACCTTGAATTGTGCCTAGGAAGGTATTGGAAGACAATAGGGAATAGTGAGCTGCTTCAAAGGGCTGTTGTGACAGTGAACTAGACAAGAACTTTAAAGCACCTTCAACACTGAAAGTACTATAGAAAGGATGATAATAAATTCTTACTGAAGACTTAAACAATTGCCCATTTCCAGGCTGGTGGCCTCTCGGTTAAGAACATTCAGGAGAATCCCAACATTTCCAAGATCTTGGCTTTATTTGAAATTTGTTTTTCAGAATGACATTTTCTTTAAAAAAACAAACAAACAAAAATCCTAGCAAGGACATTATAAATATTAGAGACCTCATACATAAAAAATTTCGGATGCAGCTCAAGTTCATTTTTAGGTTCATTATGGCCTGTGATTTGTTGATTCTGTAATGCCGAAGAACTGGAGAGCAGGGGGAAGGGGCTGCAAGTTTTGGGATAAAGAAAGCCCATGAGACTGAGTTAAAATGACTCCCTCCCAATATCAGCCCCCTCCTCCAACCTTTATAAAAACCTTATATTGTGGAAAGTTCATGCTTGTGAAACATGTTGAAATTTCCATGGCAATTATGAAATTTCAAACATTCCAGATGTCAACGACGATCAAATTCAAAATCTTAAGTTTTGCCGGCGTGATTTTGTCCCAGTTCTGATTGATACCAGGGGCTTTTCTCCTCCTATCTCCAGAAGAAAGTGAGAACACCTGAATTCTCTTGAATGCAGAGTGTAAATTGCCAGTGTAGCCTCGCGAATGAAGGAGTCAGACTTGGGAGTAAAGGGTTCCGATCCCATCTTGGTCATGAATTTGGTGGGTGGCCTTTGGCAAGTCGCTTTCTCCTATCTGAGAGACCACCTCACTCCCCGGGCCATGGGGCGGCCTCTGCGGTCTACTGGGAGCGCCTTCTTGGAGGTTCCCGGGCTGAACCGGGGGGCCACGATGGGGAGGGCGTTCTCGGTGGCTGCACGACGGCTGTGGAACTCACTCCCGGAGGAAGCTCGCCTGGCTCCCAGCCTGTTGGCCTTTCGTTGGGCCTGTAAGACCTGGCTGTTAGTCCGGGCCTTTGAGGGAGGGGGGAAATATGGGTGGGGAGGTTTTTACCAGTGGTTTTACCTCATTTTTTTATAGTTTTAGTAATCCCTTTATGTATTGTTTTATATATTGTTTTAACTATTCTGTGAGCCGGCCCAAGCTGCCGTAGGGCTGGAGGGGGCGAGATACAAATGATTGAATAAATCAAATAAAACAATCTGTAGAATGGGAATAATAATAGCCTGCCTCGCGGGGTTGTTGCAAGGATGAGCTAAATAAGAACCATGAAGCACTCTGCACACTAAAAGTGCTATAGAAAGCAGTAATAATAAATGAGGCCCCACGGGTAGTCCATTCATCCCTTAACTAAGGATCCCATCTTTTCACACCATGTTGTCCTCTCTCCTTTTTCCTTTAGTTCTGTCTTCTCCCTCTCATTGGAGCATTTGAGGAGCAGTCTCCTGTCCACTTCCACACTTCTGTACACATGCTCTTTTCTTTCCAACATGAACTTTGTTCCAAAGTATGATCAAGATGCAAATGAATTAAATGAATGGCCTTTCAGCTTAGCTCTCCTGTCTTTTTCACTGGTGAAAATTACCTTTAGTGCTGGTTTAGAGCTACCTCGTTTAACCCAATTTGAGATTCGTTAGCATAGCAGGATTGAGAGTCCCGAGTTCGAATCCTGGTCTGGTTGGAGGACCCTGACTAAGTCATTTCTCTGACAGCGTCGAGACTCTGGCTGTAAAGCAAGACACTGATTACGGGTCTAGCCAGCTGTCCAACGTACAATGGGGCTCCACTCTGCTTTCATAAGAGCCTGGAATCCCATCAGTTGGACTCCTACAGTCTTCTCAAGACTATAGGGATGAACAGATGGAGCTTGGTGGGAGAGGTGTGAACATTCTGCCATTCAACTTTGGGCCATTCTTTAGGAATCCACCTCTGGCCTTCCTAGATCAGGACACTCTAGAAGATGAAGGGCTCTTTGTGATGGAGGAAGGCTGATCCTTGAAAACTGGCGGTATCTACCCTGATTGAAAAAAGCAATCCCTGCTGGTTCCTCTTCCTCCCTTGACCAGGAGAAGGAGGAACTCATCTTGAAATAGAAGAAGGCCAGCGTTTCCAGATCACCCCCAAAATCCCAGTATTTTTGCAAACTCCCAGTTTAAGTCTCAACCCTTCCCTCTTCCTTCCTCTCTCCCCTTCTTTTCTCTATGGGGTGATGTAAACAGTCAGCAAGTCACAGACATAATGTTTTCTCTTTATCTAACAAAATCATGCTGCATCTTTGAATCAAAGTGTCAATTTTTTAAAAAAACAAACAAATACGCAACCAAAAGCAACACCACGGCATCATTTACATCTTTGTGAGCCGCAGAACGTTAAGGCGCACGGGAACAAAGGTGGCGCCGGATGCGTACTGGATCTCTCGGAGGACGCCTTCCCATTTCTTCCCTTCTTCGTCGTACCTGGAGGAGGAGGAGCAAAAGGTCGTGGTGAGCCAGGAGAAATTCTTGTATCTTCCACGCTCTCCAGTTCTGGCTACAGCAATAGTATGCTTGCTTGGGGTGGGATCGTTCAGCCACCAGATCTCTCTCTCTCTGCTATGTTAGAGTGCTAAGAAAGGTGTGGCCCGTGGTTCACGAATTAAGACCAAGTTGGAACTCAAGGTGTGCAGAAGTCTGTTGGTGACCACGCATCCATCTTGCAACGCTTTCTCATCTCCATCCCCGGCTCCTTAACAGTACCATGCTTATCCATCCCCCTCACAGCCGTGGAGCAGCCGCCTTAGCTATACACTCCACCGCCCGTCCACCTCGCAGCACTCCCTCGGACCCACTAACCTGTGTCCTTCAGCCAGCCATGCACCTCGGAGTGCACCCTCAGACTCCCCCTTAGCTGCGCCTCCCACCCATCTACCTCAGTGCCCCCCACCCATCTACCTCAGTGCTCCCTCAGACGCCCCTCAGCAGTATCCCCCACCCATCCACCTCACAGTGCTCCCTCAGACGCCCCTCAGCAGTATCCCCCACCCATCCACCTCACAGTGCTGCCTCAGACGCCCCTCAGCTGTATCCCCCACCCATCCACCTCACAGTGCTCCCTCAGACGCCCCTCAGCTGTATCCCCCACCCATCCACCTCA